>CM051709.1:6532348-6713738 GCA_028022725.1 Lycodopsis pacificus
AACAACCCTAGCTTTAACTTCCATGATAATATTACCCAAATGATGAAATAACCAAGACAACGTGCCAGCAACATCTCTCCTGCACTGAGGAGTAGAGTGTGTTCAAAGTGAGCTTAACATACTGTGTGTGTGTTCATTATCCCGAGGAGCTCCAATTCGTGTTTTGGTCAACACTAACTGAGAGTAGCTGCTTCCTGAAACAGGTTCTGTCACAGCATGAAATGGGATCTCTACATCAGGCTACTCCTCATCAGAAGCAGCACATGCCAGTAAAAGACTGTATGCAAAGTCTGTTCCATTTTAAACCTGGCTATGCATGCTACGGCGGTTGAACATGTAACATTTGATTTAAATTTGGGGATACATGCCAATGAGCTGCAGAGGTAGAAGTATTCAGTAAACCTGGGCACTTTCATATACTAATAGGCTATTCATCATCTTAACACAGTATTTCCTGTCACCTTACTGAACACGTCCCTTCTTGCCATAACTAAACATCTTTCACTCTCATTTTTAGTGTTATTGTTTGACAACAAAGATATTTCCTACCAGTATGATGAGATGGTACTGTTTTTCAGTTTCACTTGTGATACCGAGTCATAAAAGGTTTTGAAGTCTAAAGTTGAATAAATTGAGTTTCTCAACTAAATCCATGTTTATTAATAGTTAATGAATTACCGTAGTAATCTGATGTATATTTCTGTCTGTGTTTCTGAAACTATTTCAGAAGTTCTCTGTTGCGCAATGTCCAGGAAAGTAGTGTGCTCAAGATAACCTTAAAAGATGCAATGAATACAAGATGCAAATACAGGAAGTGGTTGAGTGCCAGCCGCTGTGCACTGTGCCGTCACACAGAGGATGTGCTACTTGGGTACAGCGGTGCGTTGAGCTAAATGCCAACGTCCGCGTGCACGAAAAGTCTAAATGTGAATAAAGATCATTTATCTCGTCAGAACCCCTGTACGCTAAGCAATGGGTTTGGTGATCTGATGGTTGTATTGTTGACAGTCCATTTCTGGAACTATTTCAGAACTTCTCTGTTGCGCAACGTACCCGGAAATTTCAAGATGAAAAAAAAAAAAAAAAAAACATGCTGTAAATAAAGCCAAGCTTTGCATGTTTGAAGAGGCCTTAAAATATACGGAGGAGGAAGTGGTCCGGTACCAGCCGCTGTGCGCTTGACACGCTTTCATAAAACTGTCAGCGTGGCAAACGTGCTATTTTCTGATAACAAGTGTGTGTGTGTGTTAGAAGCTTGGGGGGTACTGAGTTTATATTTAGTTACTAGACAAAGCTTTAAGTCAGGACAGTTTTGTACTTACCAAACAAAAAAACAGAACTAAGAATAGGGAAGTGTTAATAAATGCTTTCCACATGTAGAAGCACAACTGACTACACTTGACATGACATACTGACACAGAGCAAAGACTTTAGTATTTACTCCATGAGAATTCCACAAAGTGACCTCTTGTTTGGACCCAAGTAATCAGCTCAAGTGCTTAATGCCCTGAGGTGTGTGTGTGTGTGTGTGTGTGTGTGTGTGTGTGTGTGTGTGTGTGCGTGTGCGTGTGCGTGTGCGTGTGCGTGTGCGTGTGTGTGTGTGTGTGTGTACCAGGGAGGTGAAGTCTTGAGCCTGCCACAGCAGCCAGTCCTCGCTGAGTGTGTACAGAGCTTTCTCGGTCACGCAGTCCACAGGTCCTTTTGCCGTCTGCTGCGTGAGAGCGCTCACCATCAGGAACAGGTGCTGGCCAACACTTTCCTGCACAACATCAGAAACAGGAACTCCAACGAGTCAGTCGGTCAAACAAAGGAGGCACAGAGGTAACTTTGTGTGGAGCCCTCTGTGGTTTCAACCAGAGTGGGGAAATTTAATTTGTGGCATCTTTGTTTTTGGCGTTGAACTATACAGAGGTAGCATTACACATTTGGATAGGAACGTTGTCATTTATATAGAAATAGGACGCGTTGCTTCTTCGAACGACAGCGCTCTTATTTCTGTGCCGAGCGTCAGCTTACATTTACAAACGCACCCTCTGATTCCATGTAACCATGGCAATGTTTCCTTCATGTCTGTGAACAATAGGATGTGGTTTATGAAATGGCTGAAGTCACTCTAGCTTCTGGGGTGACTGTAAATTATTGGTAAATAGGGCATTTTGTCTGTGAGGTCCCATCAGGCCAACAAGATCTAATAATCAGAAGTCAATCACTGGACACAGATGCTGCAGTCTGGTGCAACAACAAGCCAGTTCTGATACTTGTTCTCTCTGCTGTCATTTGATGGCCTTTTTTTTTTTTTTTTTAGCTTCACAGAACCTGTTCCTGTTTATTTCACACATTGTGTTTTGTCGACATGCACGTTTCTACAACTAACAAGGAGGAGGGGACTGAAAACAAAGAGACTCCAGCTGTGCTAACAGCTCTGTGGCTGCACTTCAGCTAAATGCAAATGAGCTGAATCCTAATGTCAGCATGCTCACAATGTTAACGTGGAGATGTTTAAAAGGCATTATCTTTACCATCTCAACATTTGCTAATTGCAAATAAACACAAATTTGGGAATATTATTAGTTCTGCAGGTATGAGAGTATAAATCTAAATTGATGCGAAATGATTATTTTGACCTGATGGTGGTGCAACATGAAAGTCATGGGATCTCTAAAGTTATTATAGTTCAGTAGTGGACACAGACCGTCCCTACAGCTAAGATGCTAGCATGGTTAAAGTAGCTGAACTTTTCCCACAAGTTGTATAGAACAGCAAAAACTAAAAGAGACGCAAGAGCAACTGACCCTGAGGAAGCCGTAAAGGCAGATGGACATCCAGTTGGTCAGCAGCTTCTCCACGGTGGACTCAGTGCGTCGTAGCAGCAGTTTGGGCTGAGCGTTGCTGTTCTGCTGAGTCAGAGCCTTAAGCAGAGCCTCCATCACCTCCGTCAGGTACGACAAGTTGTTGTGGAGCGCTACGGTCATCAATGAAGCCAACACACACCTGGAGTAGATAAAGGTGAGGAGACAAGATGGATACAGGATGCAAGTTCAAACACAATACAGAGGAAAAGGAAAACAGAAAGATAACGTGCGACAGCAGATGAGAAGAGAGTACGGTCGACTTTGTCAAGCAGAAAGACTTACAGCAGCATTTTACTACACTTCAGACATCTGTTGTGCAATAGTGCATGCAAGAGACGATCACACACTGCAAAACACCACAAACTGACTTGTCTTTGAGAGTGAAGCTCTTCTGCTCTTCCAGAGCGTGCACCATAGATGTGAGGAAGAGCTGGTCCTGGAGCAGCCTGGACAAGCCCTGGCAGCATTCGTCAAGCGGAACCTTCATCGCGTCCTGATTCCAGGTCAGACACAGCAACATATCAGCGACAGTTACAAAGTGGTACCGACATAAACAACAGCTGGCATCAAACCCCTTACCTGACCAATGTCTTTGATGCACAATGCCATCAGAGATTCACTCTGGAACATAAAAAGGTGGTTTTGTTAATCTGGCAATGATATTACTACATGTAGGTCATATTTGATAGCTCACAGTTCACAGCATCAGTTTGTATGAAATGTTTTCCAGCTCCTCTGTACCTCTGGAAAAAAGATCCTGGAGGCAAAGTGTTTGTAGTCCAGGAAAGGAATCGCTCCAACGGTTTCCATCAGGTCAGTTTTCTCTGTCTGCAGATCCACAAAACCTGTGGAAGACAGCGAGGCTGCTTTTATGGACTACAGACGTGTGTGTGTGTGTGTGTGTGTGTGTGTGTGTGTGTGTGTGTTGAGTGGCTGATAAAAAATAGTGTCAGGTAAAAAATGTCAGTGTCAGGTAAAAAATAGTGAAGCAAGCATCAGTTTGCAGGTCACAAGCAAAAAGACGAAGTGAAACCGGCTGCCTCAGACTGTACTGGTGCTGCAAATCACCAACTGTTCTTACACCTCTGCAGGCCAAATGCAGATTACTACACAGGCGGTCTGTGCGAGCGTATGCGTGTTAACATGTTTCTTTAACACCAACCGTGTATCTGTGACAAGTATAGCAACAGAAAAAGGAACCAGTTCAGGGCATTACACTTCATGAAAAGGAACTGTGTCGAGGCTGAGTTATCTGTTTCTAGTGGAACAACTCGGGGCCAGTGTATGATGAGGTGGAGCCGTTTGTCATGTCACAATCAGATACAGTAACAGTCAGGCACAGTGGTACATGCCAACAAGCTGGTGTTTAGCAGGTATAATGTTTACCATGTTCATCATCACAGTTTGACGTTATAGTACGCAAACATTCGCGAACTAGCAATACAAACAAAATAGAGGCTGATGGGAATGTTGTTAGTTTTGCAGGCATTTGGTCATAAAGGAAAGTATTGGACAAATTCTAATTTTGATCTGTTGACGAAAAGTTAACAGAGAACTCCACAAATGTAGCATTGCACTCCTTCGGAGATCCACGCATTCTTGTTCCTTGTCAAAACCTGGCGCCTACGTCACCCACAATGCAACTCGAGAGGAGACAGTTTGGTCAGAGTCAGAGCTTTGGGTGCGTTATGCTTGCAGCAGTTATTGTAGCCTGGAGCCACGAGCCTCAAACAACAAAGAGGAGCAGGTCACAGAGGTCCGTCTTCTATGATTTTCAAACTTGTAGTCTTCAGTTCCAAACGACACTGACTCAGAAGACATCACTTGAGGCAATTTATCAGATTTCACACAGCTCCCTTTGGAAACACAAAGGCTTTGTACAACTTTAAAAAAGGGTATAATATGCAATCATTTCCTAAAAAAAACAATGTATAGACTGATACAACAATAACGAAAGTCTGTACCATATTTCATGGCAATACATCCAATAGTTGTTCAGACATTCCACTAAAAATAAAACATATTCTAAGTCATGGCTGTGCCAGAGGATCACCAGTCAATAGGACTCATCCTCTTGGGACCATGAATGTCTGCAGAAAATGCATTGACAATCTGATGGTCTAATCTAGCTGTTGAGATATTTCAGACTGGACCGAGGCCGTGGGCTGACTAACGTCGTCATCCAGAGGGTGATGCCGCAAGGGGGCAAAAACCATCGCAGCTCTATGTTCACTACTCTTTGATGGGGATCTGCATTCCCTCGACTACAGTAGTGTATAGAAATGTTTTAATAGTGGTGATACAATACCTGAGTTTTTAGTTCAGACACCACCCAATACCCTAGGCATTTACATGGTCGCCCAATATGGCTACGTGTACAACTGCCACCTTCACGCTCATGCAAACCATCATTCCTTCTGGTTGAAGCAGCCCTTTTTGGTTTACGGAGTATACGGATGGATAGCAGAGAAGTAGATGATGCTACAGGGCTGGCTTCAAAAGACTGACCTTGTCTAATGTCATTCCTGATGTCGAGCTCCAGGTCTTCCATATGCTTGTTCATCTTAGCCGTGAGCTTCTTCTGTTGGCTCCGGTAGACGAGAAACACCGCTGACAGACAAAACCAAGCAGACAAAGTTCATTTATCTCATTGAACTAGAAATGAGTCTTGACCTGCAGTGCTTTTGAGGCTGGTTGTCGACTGGGTCATTCAACCATTCTTTGTGTTTATTACCAAACATAATGAAGGGTATCAGCAGAAGGAACAGAAGCAGGTACAGCTGCATTGAAGATTCCAACTTCAGTGTTACTGTCTGGTCCCCATACATGATCTGTAAAAAAGCAAAAATCACACTACATTTGAGAGGAATTCTACAGTGCACAAATGCATGTTTACTACTTTGTTTAAGTAACTATTACACGGAAACCGATGTACTTCCAAAGACATCAGGTGTATTCGGTAGCACATTGGACTGTTGTAACTATTATCTCAATAAAATTAACATTTTATTTCTATTGAATTGTCAAGACTGTTGTGTGGCTGAACGATTTACCAATAACTGCTGAAATTCAGCGTTGGTCGTCTTTGAGCTTTGAATCTCACAGATGAAAAAGTCCGTCTCATTACTGTTTTTTTTGGCTTCCATGATGCAGGGGTATTGGTTTCGTCCCTCAACGCCCCACACTGACAACTCTGCTGGAGTCATCTCCAGTTTGTCTGGCTTTTTCTGAAACAACAGAAACAATTTTGAACTTTTATGTATCCATTTGTGCGTGCGTGTTGAAGATGTGCATTACCTGTAAAGCGATGCGGACATCGTTCCCCATCCTTGTGGAGGTGAAGGTAGTGAACTCGGGGTTTGGATAGTAGTTTATCATTATGGAGCAGTTCACGGTTTCATTAGCTACTTTCAGACGCAAAGTGCTGCTCGAAACCTTTTCGTCAGCTGCAGGTGTGTCATAGGTGAGATTCTGCAGAGAGTAAAAAAGTACAATATAACAATCTGCATATCATGACATGGTGATGCTAACCCGGTAAGCAATATAACGTGATATGACAATTAACCAAAAGGACACGTCATAGCATGATGTGACATATGACATAATGCAAAAGGTTACATGTGATAACGTAGAATGACGTCTAATACACTATAATTGGGCTACCTGATGGCTTGTGTTTCGGGGAGGTCTGACCTCCTGGACGTGGTTGTGCATGACCCCGTCCACAAAGTCCAGGTGGGATCCCGTGAGTGTGATCTTCCTCTTCCCACTATCAGAAACAGAGCAGCAGCCAATCAGAGAAGACAACGCTCGATTGTGCTCCAGGGATGACGCATCTTTGTCGGCCAATAATAGTTGACAGGCCAGTGCCAAGTCATTCGTTTTCTAATTTCTGCAGCGCTCTAAACCTGAGACGGCGTTTTCTTACCATGATAGAATGAAATGATGGTAAAAAGACATCTGTGGCTACTGTTATATACGCATGAGAACACACGTTTAAATCTCTTATTGTGGCTCCTGGAAGCTTCAGTGTTCACTACACCTGACTATACGATTGAAAAAAACATATTGAAAATGTAAAAAATAATAATTTAAGATTAAATTACAAAAGTGTAGCTTACATAGAGGCAAAGCTGGGAAGTCTAGAAGGGCAAAACCAAAACATGTTGCTGTTTAACACACGAGTTCTTTCAAGAATGTGAAGGGAGCAACTTGAAAGCTGTGCATGCTGACTGGTGGGTATAAATGACAAACCACTGAAAACTGTAATGTTATAATAAATAATAATGCCATTGTAGGGGACGACCGAATTCACGGGGCCCCTTTAAGGAAAGGGGCGTAACCCTGGTGACAGAGGGGGTTAAAGGGTGGCAGGAAGTGAATGTGTTTTAGGTTTTGTATGGATGGAAATAAACGGCTAGAAGGTGCAGCCAAAGGGAATACTCGACTCCTTGTTTGTTTCCACACACCTACATTGGTGACCCTGACACTCCTGGACGTTTCCAGAAGAAAGAATGTCGACGCATGCAGTTTCGTTGAAACTGCCGGAGTTTTGGAAGACGCAAGCGGTGGTGTGGTTCGCTCAAACTGTGGCACAGTTCGCCCTCAGAGACATTACAGCGGACGTGACAAGATATTATTATGTCGTGGCGGCTCTCGGCAGTTCAACAGCAAGCAGAGTGGTGAGCATTCTGGAAAATCCGCCAGAGAGGGATAAGTACAATACCCTGAAAGACCGGCTGTTTTTCGGGCAGTTTTCGGGCTTTCGGACTCTGAGCGGGCTCGCCAGTTGCTTGCTCTGAATGGCCTCGGCGACAGCAAGCCGTCGGAGCTAATGGACAAAATGTTAGCGCTGCTAGGTAGACACGAGCCGGAGTTCCTGTTTACGGAACTTTTTCTGCAGCAGCTCCCGCTGCAGGTGCGGGCCGCTTTGGCTAACACCAGGATTACCGATTGTCGGGAGTTGGCCGAGGAGGGCGATAAGTTCTTTCTGGCGGGCCAACAAAGCTACACGGCCGCGTTGAGGCCGGCCCAAGCCACGGCGTGGCCGGGGGAGACAACGATCGTCGCAGCAGCAGCAGCAGCAGCAGCAGCAGCGGCGGGGAGCTACCGGCCTGTGCTATTACCACGCAAGGTTTGGGTCACGGGCTACAAGGTGCCGTTCACCATGCAGTTTCGGCAGGACGGGAAATGCCAGGGCCGGCGCTCAGTGACTGCCATGGGCGTCGGTTGGGAAGGCAGGCTGTTGTTCATCCGGGACGACGTTTCCGGGCGGCGCTTTCTCTGCGACACGGGGGTGCAGAGGAGCGTTGTGCCTGCATCGCGGGTGGACATGCTGACAAACGGGCAGGGCCCCCCGCTGGAAGCCGCGAACGGTACCCCCATACACACTTTTGGGACACGGTGCCTGGAGCTGTGTTTTATGGGGCAGCGGTTCAGCTGGGACTTTGTTACTGCCAAAATTGCCATTCCCCTGCTTGGCGCGGATTTCCTATGCGCTTATGGGCTATTGGTGGACGTCAAGGGCCGCCGCCTGATAAATGCTGTGACTTTTTGCTCTTACCCATGTACACTAAGTGGAGCGGGCTCTACCAGGTTGACTAACATGCTTGCAGCGGCTGATGAGTTTCTGCATCTGCTGGCCGAGTTCCCAGACCTCTCGCAGCCCACCTTCTCCTCCTCCATGGTCAAGCATGGGGTGGAGCATCACATCTCTACCACCGGCCCACCGGTACATGCCCGGGCCCGGCGCCTAGATCCGGCAAAGCTCACCATCGCCAAGATAGAGTTTGAAAACATGGAGCACCTGGGCATCATTCGCCGCTCCGACAGTCCATGGGCTTCACCCCTGCACATGGCCCCGAAGCCTGGGGGCGGGTGGCGCCCGTGTGGAGATTATCGCCGGCTCAACGAGGCAACAATTCCGGACCGCTATCCGGTTCCACATATCCAAGACTTTTCTACCCACTTGTCGGAGAGCGTGGTGTTTTCGAAAGTGGACCTGGTACGAGGTTACCATCAAGTGCCCGTTCACCCGCTGGACATTCCCAAGACTGCGTTGATCACTCCGTTGAGTTCTTGAGGATGCCGTTTGGCCTAAAAAACGCAGCACAGACGTTCCAGCGTCTAATGGACACGGTGCTGAGGGACCTGCCTTTCCTGTTCGTGGCCAGTTCGTCAAGAGCGGAGCACAGGTCTCACCTCCGGACTCTATTTGAGCGACTCAGCCAGCACGGGTTGATCATCAACCCGGCTAAGTGCCAGTTTGGGTTGACCACCATTGACTTTCTGGGTCACCGCATCACAAAGGACGGGGCGCTCCCCCTCCCGGCAAAGGTGGAGGCAGTGACTAACTTTACACACCCACTCACGGTGAGGGCCCTGCAGGAGTTTTTAGGCATGGTGAACTTTTACCATCGCTTTATTCCCCGAGCAGCGCAAGTGATGCGGCCCCTGTACGAAGCCCTGAAAGGCAAGGCCATCAAACAGCTGGTGGACTGGACTGGACTGAAGAGAGGGAACTTGCGTTTGTTGATGCAAAAACAGCTCTGGCAAACGCAACAATGCTGGCACACCCGTCACCTAAGGCTCCGATTGCCATCACCACGGACGCTTCGGACTACGCGGTGGGCGCGGTGCACGAGCAGTGGGTGAAAGGGGCGCTGGCTTTCTTCAGTCGACAGTTGCGGCCTAATGAGCGGAAATACAGCACGTTCGATCGGGAGCTCCTCGGCCTCTTTCTGGCCATTCGGCATTTCCGGTTCCTGCTGGAGGCTCGGCCGTTCACTGCGTTTGTGGATCACAAACCACTGACGTTTGCCATGAGTAAGAGCGCCGAACCATGGTCTGCACGCCTGCAGCGCCAGCTCTCCTTCATATCAGAGTTTACCACGGATCTGCAGCATGTAGCGGGCAAGGAAAACCTGGTCGCAGACTGTCTCTCCAGGGCTGTCACCGGGGCTGTCCAGTTAGGATTGGACTATAACAAGATGGCAGAGGATCAAGTTACAGACCCGGGAGTCCAGGAGTTGAGGACGGCAGTCACGAGACTGGAGTCGGAGGAGGTCCTGTTTGGCGAAACTGGCGTTACGCTCCTGTGCGACGTCTCCACAGGCCAGCCGCGGCCGGTTGTTCCCGACGAATGGAGACAGCAGGTTTTCAATGCTATTCATGGACTGTCCCACCCTGGCAAGAGGGCGTCTCAGAAGTTGATCTCAGCAAAGTTTGTCTGGCACGGGCTGAAAAAGGATATATGGAAGTGGGCCGGGACTTGTGTGGTGTGCCAGCGCTCCAAGGTGCACCGTCACATAAAGGCCCCTTTAGCACAGTTCTCGGTTCCAGAAAGGAGGTTCGATCATGTGAATGTGGACTTGGTAGGAACTTTGCCCCCATCCCGTGGGTTCACACATCTCCTCACGATGGTAGACCGAACCACTCGTTGGCCAGAAGCTGTCCCGTTGTCATCAACAACGGCGGATGAGGTGGCTCGGGCATTTATTCAGGCTTGGGTCGCCAGGTCGGAGCCCCAGCTGACGTTTCCTCGGACCGAGGCCCACACTTTACATCAGAGCTGTGGAATGCAGTTGCAGGAAGCTTAGGGGGTGAAGCTCCATCGCACTACCGCCTACCACCCGCAGGCTAATGGGTTATGCGAGCGGTTCCACCGGTCGATGAAAGCTGCTCTCCGGGCCAGCCTCAAAGACAGCAGTTGGGTGGACAGGCTCCCGTGGGTCATGTTGGGGCTCAGGACAGACCCCAAAGATGATCTGCAAGCTTCATCGGCTGAGCTGGTTTATGGACAGCCACTGCGGGTCCCGGGGGAGTTTATCCCCAAAGTCACAGACCCTTGGTCTGCAACCCAGCAGCGGGAAACGCTCCTGGAAAAAGCCAGGCTGTTTAAACCAGTGCCCACGTCGCAGCACGGCGTTCCGCAGTCATATGTCCCGTCCAGCCTCAGGTCAGCGGAGTATGTGTTTGTTCGCCAGGACGGCCACCGTGGACTCTTTCAACCCCCCTACGTTGGGCCGTTTCGGGTGCTGGAGACCGGAGACAAAACCTGCAAGGTCGACATGGGCGGCAAGCTGGAGTACGTGTCGGTTGACCGCCTTAAAGTAGCACATCTGGACCTGGACCAACCTGTACGGTTGGCTGAACCCCCACGGCCTCGTGCCCTCCCACCTCAGCACGACAGGACCCGGAGGGGGCCTTCAACGGTGGTTCTGCCTCCGGCCCCAGAGACACGGAGTCGGGCTGGTCGGTTGATCCGGGCCCCCAAACATTAATGGTTGGGACTAATCTCGGGAGTTGGTGAATTCTGGGGGGAGGCATGTAGGGGACGACCGAATTCACGGGGCCCCTTTAAGGAAAGGGGCGTAACCCTGGTGACAGAGGGGGTTAAAGGGTGGCAGGAAGTGAATGTGTTTTAGGGTTTGTATGGATGGAAATAAATGGCCAGAAGGTGCAGCCAAAGGGAATACTCGACTCCTTGTTTGTTTCCACACACCTACACCATAATGCTTATGGTCCTGGGATTATTTGATTTTTGTATGTGTATGTTCTGGACATATTCACATCAATTGTGTTTGAACCTTAATAAGCAACCGTGTAAAAAGACAGAAGTGGCACTTTCAGCTGCTGCAACTAAAAAAGGGAAGAGGTGTAATGGTGAAAGACATTGCTTTTGGGGAAGTGGCGTTCTTTCCCCATGAGATGACCCGCAACTGTGAACTGCTGCTCTCTTACTAACAAGGTTTCCGAGAATAAGTCTCAGCTAAATGTACTGAAGTTAGTGACAAAGCACCGGAGGCAGATCCCAAAATAGCAAACTAAAGTTTTCACTGCACTTTTTGATAGATTTGTTGACAGTGCTGTACAGAGCATTTGTAATTGCCAAAGTTTAAAATTAAGTAGTCAGATTAGTCATAATAACCACGGTGTAGATCACAATGCGTTTCTTTCTTCTTTAAAAAAAAACATATATATATATATATATATATATATAGTCATACCTGATCCAGCTGCTCCCTGGTACAATGCTGGTGCAGGACGGGGATGACTGGTAGATGATTTTAGCATTGCCATGGCAACTACCGTCTGGGAGGAGAACACATGCGTTGACCGTGCCTTTAGTATTGGCACTGGGGATGTGGAACGTTAGTGTCACACCAGTGTGGTTCCATACAGGAGACCTGAGAGAGGGAACCAGATCAAGACTTTGACAACATATTATGCAGAATACTTCTATACAGCCAAAGGAAGAGCAGCAAAATGTGCCAGAACATAAGTAAACATCTCTCTTAACTCCCTGAAAAGGTGTTTTATAACAGAAATAGCTGAAAATCGTCAATCCCTAAAGCAGAAGCAGACTCAGCTTTAGTTTCAAGTTGATGCTCGATACTAAAATGTTTGAGCAACAGCGCGGTGCACATATAGTATTGATTAGACAGTCACTAATAAGTATTGAATTTACCTGTGAGGTAATAAGTTCTATCTTCAAATTGTAATTTCTAGTGTAAGCGTAATTTTAGCCGCTCATAAACTGACTCACTCGTGTGGAGTGCAGTCCATGTTCGCCTTGATCCTCACTCTGGTCACGTCACTGAGGTTGTAACCAAACAACACTGCATGGTTTCTGCCGTAGAAAGACACGACGCTGGGAGTGATGGAGGAGATCTCCGGTTTCTGACAGTAAAACACACACAAAGATAATCCGTTTTATGCACGTCACCCTGTACTGATGTTTTAATCTCCACTGAATGTGAAGGAGGTGAGCATCAGAGGAAGAATGTGTGAGAATTGAGGTTCAGACTTACAGAAAAGTTCATCCCTGACTCCATCATCTGGCAACTGTTGTCCTGCAGGAGGAAGTGAGGGGAAGAAATGAAGCAGGTTCACATGACATACACAGTAAAGGCACTCATCTCATTTCCTGTTAACTTATCTGGTAGTTGCTAAATGTAGCCAACATGAAGTTAACATTCTTGTTAAATATGTTTTGAAAGAGTTAAAATAATTATTCTTAACTAGTAACAACAAATAATTATATACAGTCATAGTCTTCAATCTTACAAACGGCTCAAAATGAATGTGGTGTTGAGGAATTGGTGTACAAATGTAGCACTTGGAAACATGTATGAGTTCTGGAAAAGCCTACTGCATATAGGTAAATATAATATAATAATATAGGTAAAGATAAATACATAAAAACATGCATAATTACATCCTCCACTCCTCCATCTGCCCAGGAACAGCCGCTTTTGCTCCAGCCACATCCAGCCTCGATACACCGCCGACACCTGAAGAGAAAACAAATGTTATCACCTGTTGTTGATAAAACGTGAATCATAATGACACAAAGACCACATGATCGTAATACTGCATCACGTTTCATGATGATACAACATGACCACTGCCAGACATATTTAAAGTATGAGGGTAAGCAGTACGATGCGGGGGGGGGGGGGGGGGGGGGGGGGGTGGTTATCCAACAGTTGGACAGTTGTGAAAAGACGAGGTTCATTTCTTCTTTCGATACCTGAGACCTGATCATTTCATCAGTGATGCATCTGACTGACTGTGGACTTACAGGACAGAAGTTGGCGGTCCACTGATCTCAGAGCAGTTGAACAGCTTCAGTTCTTCCCTCAACTGTGTCGTCCCAAGTCTAAACCTAACCGTCACAGGCAGGCCTGTTCGGTGAAAACAGTAGAGTGAACGTCAGAGTCTTGGTCATAATATTCAGGAACACATGTTTATGTGATGTAACAATATATAACATGTTCACTTCTTCATTTAACAAAGACTCTGATATTATATCCATTACTCACTGACCTTCAGCAGGAAGTGTGCTTTTTGAAAGGATGCAGGTGCATTGTGGGAACTGTGGAGGAGGGCTTTTTGTGCTACAAGGCTCACTTGTGGAGAATTGACAGGAGAAGTTAGACCGAGCCTCCCGGCCCACAGTGAGGTGTATCTGGATGTTTAGTGTGATCTGAGAAGAGGAGGATAAGAGTGTTTGAAGGGGAAACATGTGACAGTCACAACGGAGTAGAGTTCAAAGCTTGCATGTGATCTGTACCTGTCCAGAGCCGTCCTTTACTCTGTAGGAAACCATTTTCGCTTGAAAATCATCAGGAATGGATATCCAGTCTGAGTCTCGACACTCATCTTCAAATGTGCAACTAGGAAGAGAAACTAAATGTTTTAACCGAGTTTATGATTAATTAAAGGTGTCAACGTCAGATGTTGTTTCCCCGACCTGTTGTGAGAGCCGCACCAGACGCAGTACGGATCCTGTGCAGACCAACAGTCCTGCACGTTTGTGTATGTGCTGCAATCAGACACGGGTACGCGCTTCATCTACAACAAAACAAACATAGCAACACTTTAATATACAGCACATTGTGGTAATGAAAACATCAGAACATTTTTAAGTATTCATAATCTCTCAGTGTTCACCACAGCCCTACACATGGTCCATGTGCAATGCACCTACCTGGCTTTGTAATGGCATGTACACATGTTTAAGATCCACTTGATCCAGAAGCATTTTGGGAAACACTCGGCGGTCGTCGTTGGCCCTGTAGAGCACCCTGGGACAGGTGGGGCGGTAGTTCTTGTCCACAGCGAGCTGACAACAACAACGTAGCTTTGTTAAGTTTCAGACTGAGCTACTCTGCTGGTAAATACCAAACGGTTACGGTTTAATGAACGGATTTAAAAATGTTTTTGCAAACAGTTAACCAACAGGCAAACAGCTGGAGAGAGGGTACTACTCTAGTCAAAATATAAAAGGAAACTTTTAATTGTTTTGATCCATTTAAGGCTGGTGCTTTCACACCAAACGCGGCGCGAGTAGATTACATACAAAGTCTATGCACAGATGCGATGAGACTGGAGTGACGCTAATTTGCGTCAAACGGCAAATCGCCCCAAATGCGCGAGTTGAAATTTTTCAACTTCGGCGAAATATTCGCGTTCCGCCCCAGCGCGATAGCCTATCGGCGTTGATGTGTCTCCTGTCATCACTGACGTCCTGCCGTTGTTGAATCAGAAAATAAATATATAATCACAATACTGTAGCCGTCTGTGTTCCAGTGTTGCCAACTTGGAGACTTTCTCGCTAAATCTGGCGACTTTCCAAACCCTCATGGTGACTTTTTTTGTCAAAAGCTACGAGCGACAAATCTAGCTACTTTTTCTGGTGTTGTTGGAGACTTTTCTGGTGTTTTGACTCTGACGTGAAAGCACGTACCGTTCGGCATGCGGGAGCTGCCGTGAGCCCCTCCGCCGCCCCAAAGCACTCAAAGGCATTTAGTCTCACAGTAGCCCCTCGCGCAGCAGTCCCAGCTGCAGAAAGAGGTGACCCACACTCTCCGTGTCCAGACTGCAAATGTATCGCGCATGCGCAAAGCCGGCGCTGTTCCCGCCTCTCTCCTACAGCGCTCATTACCATTATGCAAATTAGGCGATGACGTCATTTAGCAACTTCTAGCAACTTCTAGGACAGCCAATAGCTACTTTCCTTACTGAGTTGGCAACACTGCTGTGTTCACCCAGAGCTCTACGATACCTCATATCAATAGAGACCGGACCAAACTATCTGTATACATGTGTGTGTGTGTGTGTGTGTGTGTGTGTGTGTGTGTGTGTGTGTCTGTGTGTGCGTGTGTGTAAACCATATGGTACAAACAATGAATAGACGCTGCCGTATTTACGTCAAGATGACGTTATTCTGAGTGTTGGTGGAGCTGCTACAATGTTAGCATAGCCTAGCACCGATCGATCTGAGCTCCATTGAGGAGACAAGTAGCCTACAAATCGGCATCATTACGTAGTTATTTCGGAGTCCCTTTTTGTCGGTTTATTGCCGTTAAATCACAGCCAAATCAGTTTAGTTTGTGTTCATACAGCTGTAGTAAACAGCGACGTGTGGCTTGCTAGACACAGTGAATACAACTCGATAAAATCCACAGAGCTCCTCTGGACAATGTTATGAACCAGACATGACGGCGTTTAGTTTCCCGGGATACCTGTGAATTCACGCCCCTTTAGCTGCGTTCCACCAATCAAACCAGTCTGTTGAATCGAAAAACAGAGCACATCTGGACTCCTAATTAGGACATGTTTTTATGCTGTTCTGATCACTTGCCCTTTTGGCAGAACACAGCTCCATGTACGGAAATGTTTTGGTACACTTTACGAGAGATTTATTACATTTTGTCTGGCTCTTTATAATCGTTTCCTAAGAACGTTGCTGAGAACCAGAATGTGTGTTACATAACACGTTATATAACTGTTGCCTGTGATATGAGGTTTTACGTCTCAAATGATTCTGGATACTTTGACATAAAGAGGAACACTCGTGTTTACTGCAATCATGGAAATTAAGATCATAACAACAGTTGGATTCACAAGTTATATGATGATTTTCTTCAACACCACAACACGTACTAAGCAGAAATTGGTTATTTTTTTCATGGTTAATGGCGGACAGTTGCGGCTTTCAGGGCGATAAGCCACGCCCCCTCTCCGGCACGTCCAGCGATTCGCGAATGAACAAAAATAGTCCCCGGCGAGACCGACGGCGCGAATACGGCATTAGCTTAATTAGCCAGCACAAATGATTATTTGGCTCTCTCTCTCTCAATATGCCTTTTTTCACAGCAGACCTTTTGGCTTGTCATATGTTGACTGCCCCACAAGGAACAATATAACTCTGGACTTACTGTATGCAAATGCAAATGAGGCATACAGTTCTACTGCCCTTCCCCCCCTTGGCAGGTCCGACCACAACCTGATCCTGTTAACACTAGGGTTGGGTATCATTTGGGTTTTTTCCGATACCGGTGCTAAAACGATACTTTTACAACGATACCGGTGCCTGAACGGTGCCTGAACCGATACTTTTTTCTTCAAATTGGACAATATATTAACTGTTAAAGTATACTATAAATATAAATAAATACAAAACACTTGGCTTCAAACTACAGCTTCAAACTTTTAACTATGAACAATATGTTAACTGTTAACAGTTTACAGTATACTTCAATAAATATAAATAAATACAAAACACACACACTTTGTACACACACTGCAGCAATTATTTTGCAGAAATATGAGCATATTTTCCTCCTCTGGCAAAATACGACACGTCTCATGACTTATTTTATTTTACCAGTTGGTGGCGGTAATGCGCCAATTCGTCGTTTGCCAACCGCCAGTTGGTCCCAAAGGAGGAGGAGAAGAAGAAGCTTTCGCGTGCCTGTGTTGTTGTGCTTATGAGCGACAGCGCTCAGTACCCCGTTGTAATAATACTATGAGTGAGGAGCGGAGGACCGAGTCCTGCTGCCAGGACGGAGTCATCAGAGTAGTGTCAAAAAAGTATTTCAATCGGCGCAGGCACCGAAATGAAGCACCGAAATCTGCGTTACGTTTCGGTCCGGTAGGTACCGGACGTATAGGAACCGGTTCCATACCGGCACCAAGTTTCGGTACCCAACCCTAGTGAACACCAAAGTATGTTCCTCTGGTGCAGAGGCTGCCTGTGACCACCAGGACTGTGAGGAGGTGGTCTCAGGAGGCTAATGACGCTCTGCAGGACTGCTTTGAGTCGACTGATTGGGATGTTCTTTGTGGTTCACATGGGGAGGACCTCAACAGCATGACGGACTGTATCACAGAATACATCAAATTCTGTGAACAATCCGTCATACCATCCCGGACTGTACGCTGCTTCCCCAATAACAAGCCATGGATTACCAGTGACCTGAAAGCTCTTCTTAACAAGAAGAAAGCAGCTTTCAGGTCTGTGGACAGGGACGAGCTCAGGAGAGTTCAGCACGACCTGAAGATAAAGATCAGAGAGTGCAAGGACTCCTACAGGAGGAAGCTGGAGGCCAAACTCCAGCAGAACAATGTGAAGGAGGTGTGGACAGGGATGAAGCAGATCACCGGCTTCAAGGTTGGAGGGAGACAACCAGGGGGCTCCCTGGAGAGGGCCAACAAGCTAAACTGTCACTTCAATAGGTTTAGCTCACAGCCCTCATCTGTCTCCTCCACACACCACACCTCCCCCTCTGTCCCCCCTGGTGAGCTGTATGGACTCAGAGCCCTCCACTTCTAAGGGCTCTGCCACCACCGACATAATGACCCCCCCCCCCTCTCTGTGATGACTAGCCAGGTGAGAAGACAGCTGGAGAGACTCCACCAAGGCAAGGCTGCGGGACCTGATGGCATCAGCCCCAGGGTACTGAAGACCTGCGCCATCCAGCTGTCTAATGTCCTTCAACACCTCTTCAACCTGAGCCTGAAGCAGGAGGAAGTCCCGGTGCTGTGGAAGACGTCGTGCCTGGTTCCTGTACCGAAGAAGACGACACCATCTGGCCTCAACGACTATCGACCAGTTGCCCTCACATCTCATGTGATGAAGGTGCTGGAGAGGCTGGTCTTGGCCCGCCTCCGGCCGCAGGTGAAATCCTCACTGGACCCTCTGCAATTTGCATACCAGCCCCATGTGGGGGTGGACGACGCCATCATCTACCTGCTGCAACGAGCTCAGTCGCACCTGGATGGAACCGGTGGCTCTGTGAGAATCACTTTCTTTGATTTCTCCAGTGCATTCAACACCATCCAACCAGTGCTGATGAGTGAGAAGCTGCGGGGGGTGGGGGTGAACGCGTCCACCGTCTCCTGGATCACTGACTACCTCACAGGCAGACCACAGTTTGTCCGACTGGGCTGTGTGCTGTCTGATGGGGTGGTCAGTGATACTGGAGCCCCACAGGGAACTGTTGTGTCTCCCTTCCTGTTCACCTTGTACACCACTGACTTCCAGTACAACTCGGGGTCATGCCATCTGCAGAAGTTCTCTGATGACTCTGCAGTGGTCGGGTGTATAAGGGACGGACAGGAGGAGGAGTACAGGGCAGTAGTGGATGACTTTGTGGAATGGGCCAGTAGAAATCACCTGCGTCTGAACGTGGCCAAGACCAGAGAGATGGTGGTCGACTTCAGGAGGAAGAAGACGACTCCACAACCGGTGAGAGTTCTGGGAGAGGATGGGCACATGGTGGAGGAGTACAAGTTCCTGGGTGTCTCCATCGACAGCAGACTGAACTGGAAGACCAACATCAACGCTGTGTACAAGAAGGGGATGAGTCGACTCTTCTTCTTGAGGAAACTTCGATCCTTCAACGTGTGCAGCAAGATGCTGGAGATGTTCTACCAGTCTGTTGTGGGCAGTGCACTGTACTTCGCCGTAGTCTGCTGGGGGAGCAGCATTGGAGCCGGACACACCAACAGACTTAACAAACTGGTTAAGAAGGCCGGCTCCATCATTGGCTGCAAACAAGACAATCTGGAAGAGATGGTGGAGAGGAGGACACTGAAGAAACTATCATCCATATTGGATAACCCCGATCACCCTCTCCATCACCTCCTGCAGGGACAGCGGAGCACTTTCTCCAACAGACTGATCCAGCGCCGCTGTCACAAGGAAAGATACAGGAGAACATTCCTGCCCTCTGCAATAAGACTTTACAATAAAGGCCAGATCATCCTCCACATAACTACACACTGCTTCACTGTTGTTTGCTGGGGTTGACTTTTGCACTACTGTTCTTCACCTAGTCAGATAATCCAATACTATTCTATTTAATTGTATATACTGTGCATTTTTGTTGTTTTATCTTATATATTCTATATTCTGATATTTTAATTTGTCCTACTCTGTTATTCTATTGTGCATTTTTTAAATACTTAATATTTTTGGTTAATCTGCTACTTTGCTAATTGGTGTGTCTTGCTGCTGTAACATACAAATTTCCCCCTGGGGATAAATAAAGTACATATCTATCGATCTATCTATCTATCTATCTATCTCGTAGGAAATTCATTTCATTATCTACAAATAGCACCACTATAGATACAATCTGCCAAAAACATCAGCATGAATGACTCTTAACTAACTAAAAAGAGTATCTGCTGCTGCAAGCGATGGATGTATTGGATTAGTTGCATTTCCTGGTGACTCTGTGGTTCCGGTTTCTCTTCCATGTCAAGCTACCACTCCCATTTAGGTTGTTGAGGGAAGTCTTAAACCATTGATGTCTTTGAGTCTTAACACAGAACATTATGTTCACATCATGTCACGTCCACTGTGTTGCCCAACTTAACAATTTACCAGCACACAGGATGTGATTCAACTATACTTTGTGCTGTCACCAGTGTCTATGCTGGAGTTTTTCACGTTCTGTCAGGCTTCACTTACCGCTTTAGGGAGTTTCCCTCCTCTGGCAATCACCTGGCCACACACCTGTCTGCACAGCTGGACCTAATTTCCTCAATCATCTCGGTGCATATGGAGGGCAGCTTTTCAGTCAGCCTTCTTTGCCATGCTGCTGTAGATGTGCGGCTATTTTTTATTAACCTGCTTAAGTTTGATGCCAGTGACCCGTTTGTTTGACTTGCATCTTGCCTAGGTGCCTGCCCTCCTTTCTCTGACTCCCCCTGGATCTCTTTGCCTGTTCTGTCTGCACACCTGTTGGCAATTACTGACTGACAAATATTTAAAGGGATAGTTCAGTTGTTTTGAAGTGGGGTTGTATGAGCCACATCGTCGGTGTATTACGACAGTATAGATGACGGTCAATGCCCCAAGTTTGGAGAAGCAGGCAGAAGTATCAGTAAAGAGCAAAGCTATGTACTGCTGTGGACCGGGGGAGCAGTGAAACGTATTAAGTGTAAGTGTAGATTGTATTTACAATATTTTCGCTGCTTTACCTTGCCGTGACACAGTATTTTCCGATGTGGAACTGAAGCCATTGTATTGGTCTATACTCTTTGCCAAAGTCACCAGACTCTATTGTAAAAAACATGTTATTTCTCCTCCCAGATCACAGGAGTGTTTTTCCCAATGGAGTCTGGTGGCTTTGGCGAGAGCATAGATAACGGCCTCTGTTCACCCGTTGGAAACATACTGTGTATTTGTCTCACGGCAAGATGAACTGACAAAAATAGGTCACTTAAACTGATATTTCTTTCTCTTAGGTGGGCCTTTCTTTGGGGTGGATAAAATACATGTTGCTGCAACTCCAAACTGTGGCCGTTCCTTCTGTAATCTATTGTAGATAATAAACTGACTATCGATAAACGCCTCAAACAAACCCACTTCAAAACACCCAAACTATCCCTTTTAGATAAAACTGCCTTTAACTCTTCCTATCATCTGAGTGTGTGAACTGTGACAGGAAATGAATCGTTGATGTTCGGAGGGACAGGGCTGACATGTCATGTTATTGGGCTTAATAAGTGGCTTTCTGCCCATGAGTTTTGGTTACACGTCCATACTACCCTGACAGTGAACCTATTCTCCCACCACATGATGTGTCGCATTCGATTTTATTTCATGATAATGAGCTGGTGTTGTACAGCAATATACTGAGCGTGATGATTATAAGAAGCTCTTGTTTTTGTTAATTTTACATTTGAATAGTATACTTGTGTGTATTTTAAGAAAATCTGAATAATGAATAGAAACAAATATTGCTGAACAAACAGAATTCGGTATGTCTGATATTTGACCACACCTTGTTAATAGTTCACAACCAAAAGGTGGCATAGGTTTCTATGTGTGTTAGTTATTTATAGGTCTACACCTCACACACATCATCACACTCATCTTGAGCAAAAAGCAAAACCCCACTAGCTGTCAGGTGTCTTCCCCTCTGCGTTACAGTGAGTCAATCATAAAGCCATTCTTCTCTGTTAGGCCTCAGCTGCCGAGCTGGGAGAAATGCACTTCGGGTTTTATGAAAACTTGAGAAAGTAAACTCGGCATGAAAGAGCCCATTGTGTCTAGCAGAGGGTTGCTGTGGAGTGCTTCCTGTTTAATTCTTTAATCATGTGAATCAGCGCGTGTAAAGACTCTCTGCAGAGTTTCATTTGTTGTTTTAAGAAGACAGAGGATGATGTGATGAAGAAGTGACAGAAGAGACAAAGACGGGGGTGACGGGAAGCTGGTCAGAATTTACCAAAAATAATACAAGAAATTGGACATTATTTTTCAAGCCCCACTAAGAAGACTGAAATATGAATTTGTCAACTTTAGTCACAGTATGGTTCCGCTTGAAACAGACTTTAGAGCGTCTGTCGTCCGATAGAGCATCGCCCTCTTTCCTATCATTAAATAAACATCAGTGACAATGTATAGATAGTTAACAAACAGAACACATTGGAGAGCATCTGGTACATGCATGCATAAGTACTAATTCTGAATAAGTATTTCCACACACCTTAATGAGCTGCCCATCTCCTGTCCCGATGAAGAACACCACCCAGGCCTTCTGTCTCACTGCCAGCACAGAGGTCATGTACTTCTGCCTGAAGAGCACGGCCTTCGGCTTCAGAGTCTTTGGCTGAGAAACAAACAAACACACTGATGATCAGATTAGGACCCAACAGGTATTTATGGATTCCTGAAGTAGTTTATGACGACTCAAAACTCAGTGCATTGCTGGGTCATCAAGTGATTGTGGCTGATAATAAATCATGTTCATTCATATTTTTTGTTTGTCATTTCATTGTGCTTTTGAATGTGAGCCGCACCAGGAAAGCTCTGGCAGTCTGTACTTAGCCTACACCTCGTTCACCTCGTCTGCTCTGGAATGAACATCCATGTGGGTGATATGAGAGTGTTCAGCGAAAGGAAGTGACATTTTAATTATGTTGTCACCATCTCTATAGCAATCAATAAGAGCCTCATGAACCAACTGCTCACCTTTGGATCACAGTTTTTCTTGTTTAATAAGACAAGTCAGTGAGCAAAACCGAGTTCCCTCCTCAAATCCAGCAGAAAAAGACTTTGAAATAACTTTGACCTTGTTTCTGTGTTGATTTACATGGAAACATCTGGGGGAAAACTTAAATCATGTGAATTAGTAAGGTAATTAAGTCCCAAATGATTTATTTTTAAATAAGTTTCCTTGCATTATTATTCAAGCTTCTTAGAACGTTGCTCATTCATTTCACTCTTAAAGCACTTTGTAAACTGTGCTGATAATATGAAATATACACATTCATAGTATTAGTAGCAGCATAGCTGGTATAATGTCGTTA
The DNA here is from genome assembly GCA_028022725.1 of Lycodopsis pacificus. Taxonomy (NCBI): domain Eukaryota; kingdom Metazoa; phylum Chordata; class Actinopteri; order Perciformes; family Zoarcidae; genus Lycodopsis; species Lycodopsis pacificus. Next base: position 6,555,316 of record CM051709.1, read on the forward strand.
TGATCGTTACCCACATGGACATTGGTTTTCACGGAGAGTGGAAGACTTTGTCAGTGCGTACAATGAGCCGTGATTCCAGTTTTGTAACTGTAATGGAAACACCCGATCACTACAAAACGTTTATCTATAATAAAACCACCCACCGTCGGTGCTGTGTTAGGAGGGCAGACACTGCAGAAGTCTGGATCTGCATCCGGGTCTCCGCTGAGATCCGGACTGATGTCAAACAGAACCAGCTCGGTGTTTGTTTGTCCTCCGTCCACACTGAACACGCCGCTCCACAGCACCGGCGGCCCGCCCGGGATCACCGCGGAGGCGAGGAGCTTGCTGCCTTCACCCCCATCACCATCAGAGACACGCAGGATCGCGCCCCGCAGAGACTCGAGAGTCTCCTTTTTGTTGGTTTTACCCTCGAGCCAAATGAGACGGACTTTGTTGTTCTCGTCACTTGAGGGCAGGTTGGAGAAAAGATAAATGATTAACTTGATCTGAAATCCATCCACAAACTCAGCATTGCCTTTGCATAGTTTGATTGCAGTGGTAGTGAAGGTGTCACTCAAAGAAAATATAGATCCTTTCTGATGGTGATTCGCATTATGAAGGTTCACTGCTTCTCGTACCAAGGCGCAGCTTTTCTTTGCGGGCTCATATTGCGGCTCATATTGCTGATTGGCAGCCAGAATGTAGGTCTCGGTACTTTTCTGCTCCACATCCACCAGGAAGCCGATGGACGCGCTGCTTGTCCACGGGGATCCCACCTGCATGTGCTCCCTGTACAGCACATTAGAAATGTTCTTCAGGTCCAGCACCTCGCAGTAGCCGCACTCGATCACGCCGCAGCTGATCAGCGCGTCATTCTCAACAAACGGCAACAATATGTTGACGCCGAAAGTTGCGTTCCGCTCGTCCGTCTCGGCAACCCGGGAAAAGTGCGCGTTGGTCTGATCGCTCCCCGTCAAGATCCCTCTCTGACTCACACTCTGGACCAGAGTCAGGTCGTGGCTCAGCTGGTACAGCCTCTCCTCCGTAGCGACGTAAACCGTGTTGGCGGCCACGGCGAAGTGGCGGATGTGTCCATCAAAAGGGAAGCCTCCGTTCTCCTCCAGGCACCGAGCCGGTTCTCCCCAGAGAATGAACAACAGACCGGGCAGCAGCAGCAGCATCTTCCGGCAGCACAACACTCACACGCTGACGGTCTTCATGGCACTCTGCTCTCCTCCACAGTGTCACTGGAGTCGCGCGTGGTCCTGCTGAAAAGAGAAGTGCTGAAAGTGGGAGGGCGCGCGCGCGTCCAGCAAAACCGAAAACTAACACATAATAATTTGTGCGACTTTACCGTTTTACGCTCGTCTGAGTTTGTCCCTTTTTGTTTTTACCAAGTGTTAAAACAAAGTGTATATTGTGTTAGTCTGATCGGTGATCGCCTCCAGCTGGGAACGCGTCTGATGCAAACACTTCACATGATGAACACATTATGAATAAGGCAGCAGAGGTCTGATTGGCCCGCTCAATAATCAATTCTCATATGAAAGTAGTCGCTAAAATGAGTCCATTAAAGATCACGTGATTAATTTACATTGCGTCTTTGATGCTCCTCGATCCTCTATGAGTTCAGCAAAGAGTCCCAACAGGCTGCATCAGAGAACCCGCATTTCAAATCATGTTTAAACTACAGTACAGCTAATATGACATCTAGTGTCAGCTTTGGGAAGGTTGTTCTTAGTTGATGTCACTGACTCAACAAGTCAATGCAAATAGTTATGACACTATTTTCTGAGATCATAGTTTTACTACACAATACCAGACACATGTGACCTAATGAAATATCTTCACCAGCAACATATTTGTGTGCATTTAATTTTCTTCTCACATAAACCTTAACATTATATTTTAGTGTAAGTGTGGTGTATGGACTCGATGTATTTGCTTTTCATTGTAAACACATAATATAGCTTCATAATCACAATATAGACTATAGCCATAGCATGGAAGCTAGGCTGCTAGCACTTCAATGCTACTTTACTAGCTCATTGACACGGACGATAAAACATAAAACACAGGATCACTTTTTTAAACTCACTAAATAACCTAAAATAAGTACAATTATTCAATTTACATAATTACAGAACGCCTGCTGTGGGCTGCCCTCTCGTGGTTGAACTTCCTGTTGTCAGCTACTGAGTGCAGTTTGTGACTTCCTGGTTAAAGTACGTACAATTAAATGAGAATGTCTCATGTCTCTAGATATTTTCTTTTGCAGTTTGTTATTCAGTTTTCCATTCATATTTAAGCTAATTAATTTAGCTACGTAAGAGGCAGAAGTTGGCTCGCGCCGACCTGTCGGCATTCTGTGATCTCTGACCGGGTCACGTGATGCAGTATTTATTTCACCGTTTACTGTATAGAGAGGGTTAACTTAGAAGACAGTTAAACATTGTAAACATGGCGGGGCTTTAGATGAAGCTGCATTACATCAGTGTAACAGTTTGTTTTCTATCGAGTTCTGGCTGCATATTAATATGAATTCATATTATTTAGTATTCTTCTCTTGGAGTGAGTTCTGCAGCATCTTATGGTGAAAAAGTCAAAGCCTGTAATCAACTCTTCACTTCAACTATTTAACTAATATTGTGTCAATCACACATCAAAGAGCTGTCCGTATTGATGTTTTTCTTTGTGTGCCAAAACCTCGTCCGAACTCAGAAGTAAAGATGTTAAATTAAAGAAAAACCAAACACACAGAATTAAATATGATTAATATTTCTTTTTAAGAGAAGCTTTTAGGTCAAATAAAACAAAGACCAAACACACAGCAATAACAATAACTATGGATGAACATTTAAGAAAAGGATCATTTGATTGCAATTTCCGAAATCTGTATTATACAAAAAGTAATTTTAATCACACAAATCACAAGTCTCTGAACGTTGGTTTCTATTCCAGGACACATTTGAATTCTTCAAATGGTCTCCATCTAAACAATATTAAGAGTTGCAAGACACTGTAAAAGCAAAATATTAAAGACTGCAGGAAGCCCTCTCTCATTCAGTGTATTAAGATTCAGTTCATATGACCCAGAGTGAACTTTACTCCAGTAACCCACCCATGTTAATCATGGAGAAACTGTCCATCAAGGAGGAACACAAGATTGACACGAGGTGTCCATCTTGATAATGGAGTTGCAAGTTCACCAGGTTTGACGTAATGATCAGAGCGCGTTCGTCTCAGCAGTGAGCCTCTTTTGCCATCGACAGATAATCACCAACGCTGAAAGACAAACAGGTACTGATATAAACCAAACACAGACAAACAGCATTTAATCCATAAAACCACAACGGAAAGAGAAAAAGGTCTAACAGGGTTTTAAGACTAACGCCTTTTTGGATTTGGATTGAAGCTGCCAATAGAGGTTATTTTGAATTGATAATCAACATTTTGTCAATTTTTCTCTGTGAGATCTATATCCTGTTGCAGGCCTACTATTGTTCTTCCAACCCTTGTCGGCTGACTGTCTGCCTCAGCCCCTCGGCCCTCCAGCACGACACCTGTCGCATTCAGGGTGGAAAAGCTTCTCAGTTTGTATTTTTACCACGAAGGGATTCTTAGATGCCTTTGAAAGCAGGAGAAAAACAACCTCTAAAGGACGCATATCATGCTCGTTTTCAGGTCCATACTTGTATTTTGTGTTTCTACTGGAACTGTTAAGTTTTCACATAAACAGCCGGCATTGAACTGATCGCAGACGCAGACTTCATCTCACACACACACACACACACACACACACACACACACACACACACACAACTTTCTGAGTCAAGCGTACTTCGTGTACTTACCAAGTACAATAAAAGGTATCCGCAGAATACGCAGTGTCAGAATGACCTGATGTAATAAAGATGGAGGTCCAAGTGTTACCGTCTTGTCACCGTACGTTACCTGGAAAACAATAACGGCACCGTTGTTAAATAGGAATTTTAAAGTGAGACGTCTGACCAGAGAAGAGAGTCAAAATGTATTTACTTTGTGTATGATTAGTACTTTCAAGTAAAGATCAAAATTTAAAAGCCATTGCATGAAAACTAATATACGTCTGAGGATATTGCGGTCACAAACTGTAATCTGGTGCTATGACCCACCAATGTCCTGTCTACAATCACAGTAAAGTTTAGGTTGTATTTCTGAAAAGTACTGTCAAAATTGGTCAAGTCTGAATGAAAAGCAATTACTTTTAAGTGCTGAAATTCACCGTTGGGTGTCACCAGTCAGTAGGACTCATCCTCTTGGGACCATGAATGTCTGCAGAAAATGCATTGACAATCTGATGGTCTAATCTAGTAGCTCTTGAGATATTTCAGTCTGGACCGAGGCCGTCTGCATTCCCTCGATTACAGTAGTGTATTGAAATGTTTTAATAGTGGTGATACAATACCTGAGTTTTTAGTTCAGACACCACCCAATACCCTAGGCATTTACATGGTCGCCCAATATGGCTACGTGTACAACTGCCACCTTCACGCTCATGCAAACCATCATTCCTTCTGGTTGAAGCAGCCCTTTTTGGTTTACGGAGTATACGGATGGATAGCAGAGAAGTAGATGATGCTACAGGGCTGGCTTCAAAAGACTGACCGTGTCTAATGTCATTCCTGATGTCGAGCTCCAGGTCTTCCATATGCTTGTTCATCTTAGCCGTGAGCTTCTTCTGTTGGCTCCGGTAGACGAGAAACACCGCTGACAGACAAAACCAAGCAGACAAAGTTCATTTATCTCATTGAACTAGAAATGAGTCTTGACCTGCAGTGCTTTTGAGGCTGGTTGTCGACTGGGTCATTCAACCATTCTTTGTGTTTATTACCAAACAAAATGAAGGGTATCAGCAGAAGGAACAGAAGCAGGTACAGCTGCAGTGAAGATTTCAACTTCAGTGTTACTGTCTGGTCCCCATACATGATCTGTAAAAAAGCAAAAATCACACTACATTTGAGAGGAATTCTACAGTGCACAAATGCATGTTTACTACTTTGTTTAAGTAACTATTACACGGAAGCCGATGCACTTCCAAAGACATCGGGTGTATTCGGTAGCACATTGTACTGTTGTAACTATTATCTCAATAAAATGAACATTTTATTTCTCAATAGAATTGTCGAGACTGTTGTGTGGCTGAAAGATTTACCAATAACTGCTGAAATTCAGCGGTGGTCGTCTTTGAGCTTTGAATCTCACAGATGAAAAAGTCCGTCTCATTACTGTTTTTTTTGGCTTCCATGATGCAGGGGTATTGGTTTCGTCCCTCAACGCCCCACACTGACAACTCTGCTGGAGTCATCTCCAGTTTGTCTGGCTTTTTCTGAAACAGAAACAATTTTGAACTTTTATGTATCCATTTGTGCGTGCGTGTTGAAGATATGCATTACCTGTAAAGCGATGCGGACATCGTTCCCCATCCTTGTGGAGGTGAAGGTAGTGAACTCGGGGTTTGGATAGTAGTTTATCATTATGGAGCAGTTCACGGTTTCATTAGCTACTTTCAGACGCAAAGTGCTGCTCGAAACCTTTTCGTCAGCTGCAGGTGTGTCATAGGTGAGATTCTGCAGAGAGTAAAAAAGTACAATATAACAATCTGCATATCATGACATGGTGATGCTAACCCGGTAAGCAATATAACGTGATATGACAATTAACCAAAAGGACACGTCATAGCATGATGTGACATATGACATAATGCAAAAGGTTACATGTGATAACGTAGAATGACGTCTAATACACTATAATTGGGCTACCTGATGGCTTGTGTTTCGGGGAGGTCTGACCTCCTGGACGTGGTTGTGCATGACCCCGTCCACAAAGTCCAGGTGGGATCCCGTGAGTGTGATCTTCCTCTTCCCACTATCAGAAACAGAGCAGCAGCCAATCAGAGAAGACGACGCTCGATTGTGCTCCAGGGATGACGCATCTTTGTCGGCCAATAATAGTTGACAGGCCAGTGCCAAGTCATTCGTTTTCTAATTTCTGCAGCGCTCTAAACCTGAGACGGCGTTTTCTTACCATGATAGAATGAAATGATGGTAAAAAGACATCTGTGGCTACTGTTATATACGCATGAGAACACACGTTTAAATCTCTTATTGTGGCTCCTGGAAGCTTCAGTGTTCACTACACCTGACTATACGATTGAAAAAAACATATTGAAAATGTAAAAAATAATAATTTAAGATTAAATTACAAAAGTGTAGCTTACATAGAGGCAAAGCTGGGAAGTCTAGAAGGGCAAAACCAAAACATGTTGCTGTTTAACACACGAGTTCTTTCAAGAATGTGAAGGGAGCAACTTGAAAGCTGTGCATGCTGACTGGTGGGTATAAATGACAAACCACTGAAAACTGTAATGTTATAATAAATAATAATGCCATTGTAGGGGACGACCGAATTCACGGGGCCCCTTTAAGGAAAGGGGCGTAACCCTGGTGACAGAGGGGGTTAAAGGGTGGCAGGAAGTGAATGTGTTTTAGGTTTTGTATGGATGGAAATAAACGGCTAGAAGGTGCAGCCAAAGGGAATACTCGACTCCTTGTTTGTTTCCACACACCTACATTGGTGACCCTGACACTCCTGGACGTTTCCAGAAGAAAGAATGTCGACGCATGCAGTTTCGTTGAAACTGCCGGAGTTTTGGAAGACGCAAGCGGTGGTGTGGTTCGCTCAAACTGTGGCACAGTTCGCCCTCAGAGACATTACAGCGGACGTGACAAGATATTATTATGTCGTGGCGGCTCTCGGCAGTTCAACAGCAAGCAGAGTGGTGAGCATTCTGGAAAATCCGCCAGAGAGGGATAAGTACAATACCCTGAAAGACCGGCTGTTTTTCGGGCAGTTTTCGGGCTTTCGGACTCTGAGCGGGCTCGCCAGTTGCTTGCTCTGAATGGCCTCGGCGACAGCAAGCCGTCGGAGCTAATGGACAAAATGTTAGCGCTGCTAGGTAGACACGAGCCGGAGTTCCTGTTTACGGAACTTTTTCTGCAGCAGCTCCCGCTGCAGGTGCGGGCCGCTTTGGCTAACACCAGGATTACCGATTGTCGGGAGTTGGCCGAGGAGGGCGATAAGTTCTTTCTGGCGGGCCAACAAAGCTACACGGCCGCGTTGAGGCCGGCCCAAGCCACGGCGTGGCCGGGGGAGACAACGATCGTCGCAGCAGCAGCAGCAGCAGCAGCAGCAGCAGCGGCGGGGAGCTACCGGCCTGTGCTATTACCACGCAAGGTTTGGGTCACGGGCTACAAGGTGCCGTTCACCATGCAGTTTCGGCAGGACGGGAAATGCCAGGGCCGGCGCTCAGTGACTGCCATGGGCGTCGGTTGGGAAGGCAGGCTGTTGTTCATCCGGGACGACGTTTCCGGGCGGCGCTTTCTCTGCGACACGGGGGTGCAGAGGAGCGTTGTGCCTGCATCGCGGGTGGACATGCTGACAAACGGGCAGGGCCCCCCGCTGGAAGCCGCGAACGGTACCCCCATACACACTTTTGGGACACGGTGCCTGGAGCTGTGTTTTATGGGGCAGCGGTTCAGCTGGGACTTTGTTACTGCCAAAATTGCCATTCCCCTGCTTGGCGCGGATTTCCTATGCGCTTATGGGCTATTGGTGGACGTCAAGGGCCGCCGCCTGATAAATGCTGTGACTTTTTGCTCTTACCCATGTACACTAAGTGGAGCGGGCTCTACCAGGTTGACTAACATGCTTGCAGCGGCTGATGAGTTTCTGCGTCTGCTGGCCGAGTTCCCAGACCTCTCGCAGCCCACCTTCTCCTCCTCCATGGTCAAGCATGGGGTGGAGCATCACATCTCTACCACCGGCCCACCGGTACATGCCCGGGCCCGGCGCCTAGATCCGGCAAAGCTCACCATCGCCAAGATAGAGTTTGAAAACATGGAGCACCTGGGCATCATTCGCCGCTCCGACAGTCCATGGGCTTCACCCCTGCACATGGCCCCGAAGCCTGGGGGCGGGTGGCGCCCGTGTGGAGATTATCGCCGGCTCAACGAGGCAACAATTCCGGACCGCTATCCGGTTCCACATATCCAAGACTTTTCTACCCACTTGTCGGAGAGCGTGGTGTTTTCGAAAGTGGACCTGGTACGAGGTTACCATCAAGTGCCCGTTCACCCGCTGGACATTCCCAAGACTGCGTTGATCACTCCGTTGAGTTCTTGAGGATGCCGTTTGGCCTAAAAAACGCAGCACAGACGTTCCAGCGTCTAATGGACACGGTGCTGAGGGACCTGCCTTTCCTGTTCGTGGCCAGTTCGTCAAGAGCGGAGCACAGGTCTCACCTCCGGACTCTATTTGAGCGACTCAGCCAGCACGGGTTGATCATCAACCCGGCTAAGTGCCAGTTTGGGTTGACCACCATTGACTTTCTGGGTCACCGCATCACAAAGGACGGGGCGCTCCCCCTCCCGGCAAAGGTGGAGGCAGTGACTAACTTTACACACCCACTCACGGTGAGGGCCCTGCAGGAGTTTTTAGGCATGGTGAACTTTTACCATCGCTTTATTCCCCGAGCAGCGCAAGTGATGCGGCCCCTGTACGAAGCCCTGAAAGGCAAGGCCATCAAACAGCTGGTGGACTGGACTGGACTGAAGAGAGGGAACTTGCGTTTGTTGATGCAAAAACAGCTCTGGCAAACGCAACAATGCTGGCACACCCGTCACCTAAGGCTCCGATTGCCATCACCACGGACGCTTCGGACTACGCGGTGGGCGCGGTGCACGAGCAGTGGGTGAAAGGGGCGCTGGCTTTCTTCAGTCGACAGTTGCGGCCTAATGAGCGGAAATACAGCACGTTCGATCGGGAGCTCCTCGGCCTCTTTCTGGCCATTCGGCATTTCCGGTTCCTGCTGGAGGCTCGGCCGTTCACTGCGTTTGTGGATCACAAACCACTGACGTTTGCCATGAGTAAGAGCGCCGAACCATGGTCTGCACGCCTGCAGCGCCAGCTCTCCTTCATATCAGAGTTTACCACGGATCTGCAGCATGTAGCGGGCAAGGAAAACCTGGTCGCAGACTGTCTCTCCAGGGCTGTCACCGGGGCTGTCCAGTTAGGATTGGACTACAACAAGATGGCAGAGGATCAAGTTACAGACCCGGGAGTCCAGGAGTTGAGGACGGCAGTCACGAGACTGCGGTTGGAGGAGGTCCTGTTTGGCGAAACTGGCGTTACGCTCCTGTGCGACGTCTCCACAGGCCAGCCGCGGCCGGTTGTTCCCGACGAATGGAGACAGCAGGTTTTCAATGCTATTCATGGACTGTCCCACCCTGGCAAGAGGGCGTCTCAGAAGTTGATCTCAGCAAAGTTTGTCTGGCACGGGCTGAAAAAGGATATATGGAAGTGGGCCGGGACTTGTGTGGTGTGCCAGCGCTCCAAGGTGCACCGTCACATAAAGGCCCCTTTAGCACAGTTCTCGGTTCCAGAAAGGAGGTTCGATCATGTGAATGTGGACTTGGTAGGAACTTTGCCCCCATCCCGTGGGTTCACACATCTCCTCACGATGGTAGACCGAACCACTCGTTGGCCAGAAGCTGTCCCGTTGTCATCAACAACGGCGGATGAGGTGGCTCGGGCATTTATTCAGGCTTGGGTCGCCAGGTCGGAGCCCCAGCTGACGTTTCCTCGGACCGAGGCCCACACTTTACATCAGAGCTGTGGAATGCAGTTGCAGGAAGCTTAGGGGGTGAAGCTCCATCGCACTACCGCCTACCACCCGCAGGCTAATGGGTTATGCGAGCGGTTCCACCGGTCGATGAAAGCTGCTCTCCGGGCCAGCCTCAAAGACAGCAGTTGGGTGGACAGGCTCCCGTGGGTCATGTTGGGGCTCAGGACAGCCCCCAAAGATGATCTGCAAGCTTCATCGGCTGAGCTGGTTTATGGACAGCCACTGCGGGTCCCGGGGGAGTTTATCCCCAAAGTCACAGACCCTTGGTCTGCAACCCAGCAGCGGGAAACGCTCCTGGAAAAAGCCAGGCTGTTTAAACCAGTGCCCACGTCGCAGCACGGCGTTCCGCAGTCATATGTCCCGTCCAGCCTCAGGTCAGCGGAGTATGTGTTTGTTCGCCAGGACGGCCACCGTGGACTCTTTCAACCCCCCTACGTTGGGCCGTTTCGGGTGCTGGAGACCGGAGACAAAACCTGCAAGGTCGACATGGGCGGCAAGCTGGAGTACGTGTCGGTTGACCGCCTTAAAGTAGCACATCTGGACCTGGACCAACCTGTACGGTTGGCTGAACCCCCACGGCCTCGTGCCCTCCCACCTCAGCACGACAGGACCCGGAGGGGGCCTTCAACGGTGGTTCTGCCTCCGGCCCCAGAGACACGGAGTCGGGCTGGTCGGTTGATCCGGGCCCCCAAACATTAATGGTTGGGACTAATCTCGGGAGTTGGTGAATTCTGGGGGGAGGCATGTAGGGGACGACCGAATTCACGGGGCCCCTTTAAGGAAAGGGGCGTAACCCTGGTGACAGAGGGGGTTAAAGGGTGGCAGGAAGTGAATGTGTTTTAGGGTTTGTATGGATGGAAATAAATGGCCAGAAGGTGCAGCCAAAGGGAATACTCGACTCCTTGTTTGTTTCCACACACCTACACCATAATGCTTATGGTCCTGGGATTATTTGATTTTTGTATGTGTATGTTCTGGACATATTCACATCAATTGTGTTTGAACCTTAATAAGCAACCGTGTAAAAAGACAGAAGTGGCACTTTCAGCTGCTGCAACTAAAAAAGGGAAGAGGTGTAATGGTGAAAGACATTGCTTTTGGGGAAGTGGCGTTCTTTCCCCATGAGATGACCCGCAACTGTGAACTGCTGCTCTCTTACTAACAAGGTTTCCGAGAATAAGTCTCAGCTAAATGTACTGAAGTTAGTGACAAAGCACCGGAGGCAGATCCCAAAATAGCAAACTAAAGTTTTCACTGCACTTTTTGATAGATTTGTTGACAGTGCTGTACAGAGCATTTGTAATTGCCAAAGTTTAAAATTAAGTAGTCAGATTAGTCATAATAACCACGGTGTAGATCACAATGCGTTTCTTTCTTCTTTAAAAAAAAACATATATATATATATATATATAGTCATACCTGATCCAGCTGCTCCCTGGTACAATGCTGGTGCAGGACGGGGATGACTGGTAGATGATTTTAGCATTGCCATGGCAACTACCGTCTGGGAGGAGAACACATGCGTTGACCGTGCCTTTAGTATTGGCACTGGGGATGTGGAACGTTAGTGTCACACCAGTGTGGTTCCATACAGGAGACCTGAGAGAGGGAACCAGATCAAGACTTTGACAACATATTATGCAGAATACTTCTATACAGCCAAAGGAAGAGCAGCAAAATGTGCCAGAACATAAGTAAACATCTCTCTTAACTCCCTGAAAAGGTGTTTTATAACAGAAATAGCTGAAAATCGTCAATCCCTAAAGCAGAAGCACACTCAGCTTTAGTTTCAAGTTGATGCTCGATACTAAAATGTTTGAGCAACAGCGCGGTGCACATATAGTATTGATTAGACAGTCACTAATAAGTATTGAATTTACCTGTGAGGTAATAAGTTCTATCTTCAAATTGTAATTTCTAGTGTAAGCGTAATTTTAGCCGCTCATAAACTGACTCACTCGTGTGGAGTGCAGTCCATGTTCGCCTTGATCCTCACTCTGGTCACGTCACTGAGGTTGTAACCAGACAACACTGCATGGTTTCTGCCGTAGAAAGACACGACGCTGGGAGTGATGGAGGAGATCTCCGGTTTCTGACAGTAAAACACACACAAAGATAATCCGTTTTATGCACGTCACCCTGTACTGATGTTTTAATCTCCACTGAATGTGAAGGAGGTGAGCATCAGAGGAAGAATGTGTGAGAATTGAGGTTCAGACTTACAGAAAAGTTCATCCCTGACTCCATCATCTGGCAACTGTTGTCCTGCAGGAGGAAGTGAGGGGAAGAAATGAAGCAGGTTCACATGACATACACAGTAAAGGCACTCATCTCATTTCCTGTTAACTTATCTGGTAGTTGCTAAATGTAGCCAACATGAAGTTAACATTCTTGTTAAATATGTTTTGAAAGAGTTAAAATAATTATTCTTAACTAGTAACAACAAATAATTATATACAGTCATAGTCTTCAATCTTACAAACGGCTCAAAATGAATGTGGTGTTGAGGAATTGGTGTACAAATGTAGCACTTGGAAACATGTATGAGTTCTGGAAAAGCCTACTGCATATAGGTAAATATAATATAATAATATAGGTAAAGATAAATACATAAAAACATGCATAATTACATCCTCCACTCCTCCATCTGCCCAGGAACAGCCGCTTTTGCTCCAGCCACATCCAGCCTCGATACACCGCCGACACCTGAAGAGAAAACAAATGTTATCACCTGTTGTTGATAAAACGTGAATCATAATGACACAAAGACCACATGATCGTAATACTGCATCACGTTTCATGATGATACAACATGACCACTGCCAGACATATTTAAAGTATGAGGGTAAGCAGTACGATGCGGGGGGGGGGTTATCCAACAGTTGGACAGTTGTGAAAAGACGAGGTTCATTTCTTCTTTCGATACCTGAGACCTGATCATTTCATCAGTGATGCATCTGACTGACTGTGGACTTACAGGACAGAAGTTGGCGGTCCACTGATCTCAGAGCAGTTGAACAGCTTCAGTTCTTCCCTCAACTGTGTCGTCCCAAGTCTAAACCTAACCGTCACAGGCAGGCCTGTTCGGTGAAAACAGTAGAGTGAACGTCAGAGTCTTGGTCATAATATTCAGGAACACATGTTTATGTGATGTAACAATATATAACATGTTCACTTCTTCATTTAACAAAGACTCTGATATTATATCCATTACTCACTGACCTTCAGCAGGAAGTGTGCTTTTTGAAAGGATGCAGGTGCATTGTGGGAACTGTGGAGGAGGGCTTTTTGTGCTACAAGGCTCACTTGTGGAGAATTGACAGGAGAAGTTAGACCGAGCCTCCCGGCCCACAGTGAGGTGTATCTGGATGTTTAGTGTGATCTGAGAAGAGGAGGATAAGAGTGTTTGAAGGAGAAACATGTGACAGTCACAACGGAGTAGAGTTCAAAGCTTGCATGTGATCTGTACCTGTCCAGAGCCGTCCTTTACTCTGTAGGAAACCATTTTCGCTTGAAAATCATCAGGAATGGATATCCAGTCTGAGTCTCGACACTCATCTTCAAATGTGCAACTAGGAAGAGAAACTAAATGTTTTAACCGAGTTTATGATTAATTAAAGGTGTCAACGTCAGATGTTGTTTCCCCGACCTGTTGTGAGAGCCGCACCAGACGCAGTACGGATCCTGTGCAGACCAACAGTCCTGCACGTTTGTGTATGTGCTGCAATCAGACACGGGTACGCGCTTCATCTACAACAAAACAAACATAGCAACACTTTAATATACAGCACATTGTGGTAATGAAAACATCAGAACATTTTTAAGTATTCATAATCTCTCAGTGTTCACCACAGCCCTACACATGGTCCATGTGCAATGCACCTACCTGGCTTTGTAATGGCATGTACACATGTTTAAGATCCACTTGATCCAGAAGCATTTTGGGAAACACTCGGCGGTCGTCGTTGGCCCTGTAGAGCACCCTGGGACAGGTGGGGCGGTAGTTCTTGTCCACAGCGAGCTGACAACAACAACGTAGCTTTGTTAAGTTTCAGACTGAGCTACTCTGCTGGTAAATACCAAACGGTTACGGTTTAATGAACGGATTTAAAAATGTTTTTGCAAACAGTTAACCAACAGGCAAACAGCTGGAGAGAGGGTACTACTCTAGTCAAAATATAAAAGGAAACTTTTAATTGTTTTGATCCATTTAAGGCTGGTGCTTTCACACCAAACGCGGCGCGAGTAGATTACATACAAAGTCTATGCACAGATGCGATGAGACTGGAGTGACGCTAATTTGCGTCAAACGGCAAATCGCCCCAAATGCGCGAGTTGAAATTTTTCAACTTCGGCGAAATATTCGCGTTCCGCCCCAGCGCGATAGCCTATCGGCGTTGATGTGTCTCCTGTCATCACTGACGTCCTGCCGTTGTTGAATCAGAAAATAAATATATAATCACAATACTGTAGCCGTCTGTGTTCCAGTGTTGCCAACTTGGAGACTTTCTCGCTAAATCTGGCGACTTTCCAAACCCTCATGGTGACTTTTTTTGTCAAAAGCTACGAGCGACAAATCTAGCTACTTTTTCTGGTGTTGTTGTTGACTTTTCTGGTGTTTTGACTCTGACGTGAAAGCACGTACCGTTCGGCATGCGGGAGCTGCCGTGAGCCCCTCCGCCGCCCCAAAGCACTCAAAGGCATTTAGTCTCACAGTAGCCCCTCGCGCAGCAGTCCCAGCTGCAGAAAGAGGTGACCCACACTCTCCGTGTCCAGACTGCAAATGTATCGCGCATGCGCAAAGCCGGCGCTGTTCCCGCCTCTCTCCTACAGCGCTCATTACCATTATGCAAATTAGGCGATGACGTCATTTAGCAACTTCTAGCAACTTCTAGGACAGCCAATAGCTACTTTCCTTACTGAGTTGGCAACACTGCTGTGTTCACCCAGAGCTCTACGATACCTCATATCAATAGAGACCGGACCAAACTATCTGTATACATGTGTGTGTGTGTGTGTGTGTGTGTGTGTGTGTGTGTGTGTGTGTGTCTGTGTGTGCGTGTGTGTAAACCATATGGTACAAACAATGAATAGACGCTGCCGTATTTACGTCAAGATGACGTTATTCTGAGTGTTGGTGGAGCTGCTACAATGTTAGCATAGCCTAGCACCGATCGATCTGAGCTCCATTGAGGAGACAAGTAGCCTACAAATCGGCATCATTACGTAGTTATTTCGGAGTCCCTTTTTGTCGGTTTATTGCCGTTAAATCACAGCCAAATCAGTTTAGTTTGTGTTCATACAGCTGTAGTAAACAGCGACGTGTGGCTTGCTAGACACAGTGAATACAACTCGATAAAATCCACAGAGCTCCTCTGGACAATGTTATGAACCAGACATGACGGCGTTTAGTTTCCCGGGATACCTGTGAATTCACGCCCCTTTAGCTGCGTTCCACCAATCAAACCAGTCTGTTGAATCGAAAAACAGAGCACATCTGGACTCCTAATTAGGACATGTTTTTATGCTGTTCTGATCACTTGCCCTTTTGGCAGAACACAGCTCCATGTACGGAAATGTTTTGGTACACTTTACGAGAGATTTATTACATTTTGTCTGGCTCTTTATAATCGTTTCCTAAGAACGTTGCTGAGAACCAGAATGTGTGTTACATAACACGTTATATAACTGTTGCCTGTGATATGAGGTTTTACGTCTCAAATGATTCTGGATACTTTGACATAAAGAGGAACACTCGTGTTTACTGCAATCATGGAAATTAAGATCATAACAACAGTTGGATTCACAAGTTATATGATGATTTTCTTCAACACCACAACACGTACTCAGCAGAAATTGGTTATTTTTTTCATGGTTAATGGCGGACAGTTGCGGCTTTCAGGGCGATAAGCCACGCCCCCTCTCCGGCACGTCCAGCGATTCGCGAATGAACAAAAATAGTCCCCGGCGAGACCGACGGCGCGAATACGGCATTAGCTTAATTAGCCAGCACAAATGATTATTTGGCTCTCTCTCTCTCAATATGCCTTTTTTCACAGCAGACCTTTTGGCTTGTCATATGTTGACTGCCCCACAAGGAACAATATAACTCTGGACTTACTGTATGCAAATGCAAATGAGGCATACAGTTCTACTGCCCTTCCCCCCCTTGGCAGGTCCGACCACAACCTGATCCTGTTAACACTAGGGTTGGGTATCATTTGGGTTTTTTCCGATACCGGTGCTAAAACGATACTTTTACAACGATACCGGTGCCTGAACGGTGCCTGAACCGATACTTTTTTCTTCAAATTGGACAATATATTAACTGTTAAAGTATACTATAAATATAAATAAATACAAAACACTTGGCTTCAAACTACAGCTTCAAACTTTTAACTATGAACAATATGTTAACTGTTAACAGTTTACAGTATACTTCAATAAATATAAATAAATACAAAACACACACACTTTGTACACACACTGCAGCAATTATTTTGCAGAAATATGAGCATATTTTCCTCCTCTGGCAAAATACGACACGTCTCATGACTTATTTTATTTTACCAGTTGGTGGCGGTAATGCGCCAATTCGTCGTTTGCCAACCGCCAGTTGGTCTCAAAGGAGGAGGAGAAGAAGAAGCTTTCGCGTGCCTGTGTTGTTGTGCTTATGAGCGACAGCGCTCAGTACCCCGTTGTAATAATACTATGAGTGAGGAGCGGAGGACCGAGTCCTGCTGCCAGGACGGAGTCATCAGAGTAGTGTCAAAAAAGTATTTCAATCGGCGCAGGCACCGAAATGAAGCACCGAAATCTGCGTTACGTTTCGGTCCGGTAGGTACCGGACGTATAGGAACCGGTTCCATACCGGCACCAAGTTTCGGTACCCAACCCTAGTGAACACCAAAGTATGTTCCTCTGGTGCAGAGGCTGCCTGTGACCACCAGGACTGTGAGGAGGTGGTCTCAGGAGGCTAATGACGCTCTGCAGGACTGCTTTGAGTCGACTGATTGGGATGTTCTTTGTGGTTCACATGGGGAGGACCTCAACAGCATGACGGACTGTATCACAGAATACATCAAATTCTGTGAACAATCCGTCATACCATCCCGGACTGTACGCTGCTTCCCCAATAACAAGCCATGGATTACCAGTGACCTGAAAGCTCTTCTTAACAAGAAGAAAGCAGCTTTCAGGTCTGTGGACAGGGACGAGCTCAGGAGAGTTCAGCACGACCTGAAGATAAAGATCAGAGAGTGCAAGGACTCCTACAGGAGGAAGCTGGAGGCCAAACTCCAGCAGAACAATGTGAAGGAGGTGTGGACAGGGATGAAGCAGATCACCGGCTTCAAGGTTGGAGGGAGACAACCAGGGGGCTCCCTGGAGAGGGCCAACAAGCTAAACTGTCACTTCAATAGGTTTAGCTCACAGCCCTCATCTGTCTCCTCCACACACCACACCTCCCCCTCTGTCCCCCCTGGTGAGCTGTATGGACTCAGAGCCCTCCACTTCTAAGGGCTCTGCCACCACCGACATAATGACCCCCCCCCCCTCTCTGTGATGACTGGCCAGGTGAGAAGACAGCTGGAGAGACTCCACCAAGGCAAGGCTGCGGGACCTGATGGCATCAGCCCCAGGGTACTGAAGACCTGCGCCATCCAGCTGTCTAATGTCCTTCAACACCTCTTCAACCTGAGCCTGAAGCAGGAGGAAGTCCCGGTGCTGTGGAAGACGTCGTGCCTGGTTCCTGTACCGAAGAAGACGACACCATCTGGCCTCAACGACTATCGACCAGTTGCCCTCACATCTCATGTGATGAAGGTGCTGGAGAGGCTGGTCTTGGCCCGCCTCCGGCCGCAGGTGAAATCCTCACTGGACCCTCTGCAATTTGCATACCAGCCCCATGTGGGGGTGGACGACGCCATCATCTACCTGCTGCAACGAGCTCAGTCGCACCTGGATGGAACCGGTGGCTCTGTGAGAATCACTTTCTTTGATTTCTCCAGTGCATTCAACACCATCCAACCAGTGCTGATGAGTGAGAAGCTGCGGGGGGTGGGGGTGAACGCGTCCACCGTCTCCTGGATCACTGACTACCTCACAGGCAGACCACAGTTTGTCCGACTGGGCTGTGTGCTGTCTGATACGGTGGTCAGTGATACTGGAGCCCCACAGGGAACTGTTGTGTCTCCCTTCCTGTTCACCTTGTACACCACTGACTTCCAGTACAACTCGGGGTCATGCCATCTGCAGAAGTTCTCTGATGACTCTGCAGTGGTCGGGTGTATAAGGGACGGACAGGAGGAGGAGTACAGGGCAGTAGTGGATGACTTTGTGGAATGGGCCAGTAGAAATCACCTGCGTCTGAACGTGGCCAAGACCAGAGAGATGGTGGTCGACTTCAGGAGGAAGAAGACGACTCCACAACCGGTGAGAGTTCTGGGAGAGGATGGGCACATGGTGGAGGAGTACAAGTTCCTGGGTGTCTCCATCGACAGCAGACTGAACTGGAAGACCAACATCAACGCTGTGTACAAGAAGGGGATGAGTCGACTCTTCTTCTTGAGGAAACTTCGATCCTTCAACGTGTGCAGCAAGATGCTGGAGATGTTCTACCAGTCTGTTGTGGGCAGTGCACTGTACTTCGCCGTAGTCTGCTGGGGGAGCAGCATTGGAGCCGGACACACCAACAGACTTAACAAACTGGTTAAGAAGGCCGGCTCCATCATTGGCTGCAAACAAGACAATCTGGAAGAGATGGTGGAGAGGAGGACACTGAAGAAACTATCATCCATATTGGATAACCCCGATCACCCTCTCCATCACCTCCTGCAGGGACAGCGGAGCACTTTCTCCAACAGACTGATCCAGCGCCGCTGTCACAAGGAAAGATACAGGAGAACATTCCTGCCCTCTGCAATAAGACTTTACAATAAAGGCCAGATCATCCTCCACATAACTACACACTGCTTCACTGTTGTTTGCTGGGGTTGACTTTTGCACTACTGTTCTTCACCTAGTCAGATAATCCAATACTATTCTATTTAATTGTATATACTGTGCATTTTTGTTGTTTTATCTTATATATTCTATATTCTGATATTTTAATTTGTCCTACTCTGTTATTCTATTGTGCATTTTTTAAATACTTAATATTTTTGGTTAATCTGCTACTTTGCTAATTGGTGTGTCTTGCTGCTGTAACATACAAATTTCCCCCTGGGGATAAATAAAGTACATATCTATCGATCTATCTATCTATCTATCTATCTCGTAGGAAATTCATTTCATTATCTACAAATAGCACCACTATAGATACAATCTGCCAAAAACATCAGCATGAATGACTCTTAACTAACTAAAAAGAGTATCTGCTGCTGCAAGCGATGGATGTATTGGATTAGTTGCATTTCCTGGTGACTCTGTGGTTCCGGTTTCTCTTCCATGTCAAGCTACCACTCCCATTTAGGTTGTTGAGGGAAGTCTTAAACCATTGATGTCTTTGAGTCTTAACACAGAACATTATGTTCACATCATGTCACGTCCACTGTGTTGCCCAACTTAACAATTTACCAGCACACAGGATGTGATTCAACTATACTTTGTGCTGTCACCAGTGTCTATGCTGGAGTTTTTCACGTTCTGTCAGGCTTCACTTACCGCTTTAGGGAGTTTCCCTCCTCTGGCAATCACCTGGCCACACACCTGTCTGCACAGCTGGACCTAATTTCCTCAATCATCTCGGTGCATATGGAGGGCAGCTTTTCAGTCAGCCTTCTTTGCCATGCTGCTGTAGATGTGCGGCTATTTTTTATTAACCTGCTTAAGTTTGATGCCAGTGACCCGTTTGTTTGACTTGCATCTTGCCTAGGTGCCTGCCCTCCTTTCTCTGACTCCCCCTGGATCTCTTTGCCTGTTCTGTCTGCACACCTGTTGGCAATTACTGACTGACAAATATTTAAAGGGATAGTTCAGTTGTTTTGAAGTGGGGTTGTATGAGCCACATCGTCGGTGTATTACGACAGTATAGATGACGGTCAATGCCCCAAGTTTGGAGAAGCAGGCAGAAGTATCAGTAAAGAGCAAAGCTATGTACTGCTGTGGACCGGGGGAGCAGTGAAACGTATTAAGTGTAAGTGTAGATTGTATTTACAATATTTTCGCTGCTTTACCTTGCCGTGACACAGTATTTTCCGATGTGGAACTGAAGCCATTGTATTGGTCTATACTCTTTGCCAAAGTCACCAGACTCTATTGTAAAAAACATGTTATTTCTCCTCCCAGATCACAGGAGTGTTTTTCCCAATGGAGTCTGGTGGCTTTGGCGAGAGCATAGATAACGGCCTCTGTTCACCCGTTGGAAACATACTGTGTATTTGTCTCACGGCAAGATGAACTGACAAAAATAGGTCACTTAAACTGATATTTCTTTCTCTTAGGTGGGCCTTTCTTTGGGGTGGATAAAATACATGTTGCTGCAACTCCAAACTGTGGCCGTTCCTTCTGTAATCTATTGTAGATAATAAACTGACCATCGATAAACGCCTCAAACAAACCCACTTTAAAACAACCAAACTATCCCTTTTAGATAAAACTGCCTTTAACTCTTCCTACCATCTGAGTGTGTGAACTGTGACAGGAAATGAATCGTTGATGTTCGGAGGGACAGGGCTGACATGTCATGTTATTGGGCTTAATAAGTGGCTTTCTGCCCATGAGTTTTGGTTACACGTACATACTACCCTGACAGTGAACCTATTCTCCCACCACATGATGTGTCGCATTCGATTTTATTTCATTATAATGAGCTGGTGTTGTACAGCAATATACTGAGCGTGATGATTATAAGAAGCTCTTGTTTTTGTTAATTAGGGCCCGAGCCACCGACAACGTCGGGCCAGCGAAGGCCCTATTGAAATTGTAGGGATTATTCCGATTCTTCTGATTCTTATTTTTGTCGTTTGTGACTGCTTGGGGGGGACTTGCCATCCTCCAAAACTCACCAGATTTGGAGGACTTGTCAGGTCTGGGTGAACTTAGACTTTGAAAGGGATGCATCTTTGTGTGTAAAAAAATGGCTCTCTAGCGCCCCCTACAAGTCGGTCCGGCGACGCCCCTCGGCCAGTATGTCCGATTGACTTGAAATTTGACCCACATGTCCCAATCCGCTAGATCTAAAAAAAAGCCTCTCAGACCCCTAAGCTCCGCCTACTTAGATTTTCCGCCATTTTGAATTTAGTGTGAAACCCATTTTTGCTATCTCCTCCTAGATTCTGGGTCCGATTGCTACCAAATTTGTTGTGGATCATTAATGGACGTACCTCATCAAAATTTATTAAAAGCTTTTTGATACCTCTTAGCGTTTAGAAGATATGGACCAATAAACTTCTTAGGGCCGTGGCTTAATATAACTTAATATAACACATAACTTCTCAACCGTTTGTCCCAAAATTCCAAAACTTACAGCATATGTGCACATCGCATGCGGTAACATACCCTGACAATTGTTTTTCATTCGACCACTAGGGGGCGCTACAGTAAACCCGCGAAGTTGTGATTTTTGTCACTTTTTGCATTTTTCAGCCTTCGTATTTAATGAACTCCTCCTAGACAATTTATGCCATCAACTTCTCCTTTGGTCAGGATGCTCTTAAGACCTTTGTGATTACAAGTTATCAAAATCTCGCGCTTTCATCGAAGAACCTTGACCTGGCGTGGCGGCCATTTTACCTAATTTTTATGAAAAATGAAGTTGTTATAACTCCAAGGTACATTATCCAATCCGCACAATATTTCTCATGGATGATGCTCATTCAAGCTTCAACAGACTTCAATTGAAAAAAATTCAATAACTCATAGCGCCGCCTACTGGCTAAAGGAGATGTTTTTTTTAAAACTTTTATTCATTCCTCCTAGCCAGGTGACCTGATAAGTCTCAAATTGGGTAAGGATAGCCTTAAGACATTGATGAAAATTCGCCGAGAATATTGTGCGTTTTCATTGAACGCTGTTGCCGTGGCGACCCATCGTTCGCCATGAAACAGGAAGCTGATGGTTTAGTGTGTTGGGATGCTCAAAAACTCATGAAACTTTGTACATGTGTCGTAGGTCACAGGAAGACATAGGGTATATGGTTTTTTGGCTTGGCCGTTTTAAATTGCCTCTATAGCGCCCCCTACAATATTTCGAAAGAGCAGCCCCAGCGCTACGTTTGAGCTACATGTATGAAAGTTGGTACGCACATGTATCCCATGGAGACTTAAAAATAAGTCTCTTGGGACCATGCTCTAAACCCGACCGGAAGTCGGGAATTTCGATTTATGTGTCATTTTTCCATCGATTTCCGCCTATTTCTTGTCGCTATACTTTAACTATCTCCTCCTAGGGACTTCATCAGATCCACTTTAAATTTTGCTCGTACCATGTCAAGACCGTTGTGATTAAAAGTTATTAAAAGCTTTACGTTTGACGGAATAGTTTAGCCGTAGCGGCCGATTACTTTATGTGATTCCTCATGAAAAAAGCTGATGTAACTCAGCTGCAGTTGTTCCAAACGGTCCCAAACTTCTCATGCTTGATACTACTCATAGCCTGAGGATGTCTACAAGCTTATTTTCACTAGTACTCACAGCGCCACCTGCTGGCGAAAGGAAATCTGCGTTTTCTGACAAACTGCATCCGATTCACGTGACTTTTACACTACGCGGTTCACGCTTGACATAGAGCAACACGACGCACGCGTTCTGTAGCGCCAGGCAGAGGACGCAGGAAGCGTCGGACTATTTGCAAAGCGTCATTTCCGGCACCAGGCGGTCCACGCGGGATTAAACACGTCTCGCTCGCGGACGCGCCGTCCGACGGTCGCGGACGTTCTCGGACGCGCAGGCCAGAGTCCCGCCGGCACGCCGACGCGCGCATGGCGAGGGCCCGTTCATCGCTGCTCGCAGCTTTAATTTTACATTTGAAGAGTATACTTGTGTGTATTTTAAGAAAATCTGAACAATGAATAGAAACAAATATTGCTGAACAAACAGAATTCGGTATGTCTGATATTTGACCACACCCTGTTAATAGTTCACAACCAAAAGGTGGCATAGGTTTCTATGTGTGTTAGTTATTTATAGGTCTACACCTCACACACATCATCACACTCATCTTGAGCAAAAAGCAAAACCCCACTAGCTGTCAGGTGTCTTCCCCTCTGCGTTACAGTGAGTCAATCATAAAGCCATTCTTCTCTGTTAGGCCTCAGCTGCCGAGCTGAAATGCACTTCGGGTTTTATGAAAACTTGAGAAAGTAAACTCGGCATGAAAGAGCCCATTGTGTCTAGCAGAGGGTTGCTGTGGAGTGCTTCCTGTTTAATTCTTTAATCATGTGAATCAGCGCGTGTAAAGACTCTCTGCAGAGTTTCATTTGTTGTTTTAAGAAGACAGAGGATGATGTGATGAAGAAGTGACAGAAGAGACAAAGACGGGGGTGACGGGAAGCTGGTCAGAATTTACCAAAAATAATACAAGAAATTGGACATTATTTTTCAAGCCCCACTAAGAAGACTGAAATATGAATTTGTCAACTTTAGTCACAGTATGGTTCCGCTTGACAGTTGTAATGGAAACATTTTAGAGCGTCTGTCGTCCGATAGAGCATCGCCCTCTTTCCTATCATTAAATAAACATCAGTGACAACGTATAGATAGTTAACTAACAGAACACATTGGAGAGCATCTGGTGCATGCATGCATAAGTACTAATTCTGAATAAGTATTTCCACACACCTTAATGAGCTGCCCATCTCCTGTCCCGATGAAGAACACCACCCAGGCCTTCTGTCTCACTGCCAGAACAGAGGTCATGTACTTCTGCCTGAAGAGCACGGCCTTCGGCTTCAGAGTCTTTGGCTGAGAAACAAACAAACACACTGATGATCAGATTAGGACCCAACAGGTATTTATGGATTCCTGAAGTAGTTTATGACGACTCAAAACTCAGTGCATTGCTGGGTCATCAAGTGATTGTGACTGATAATAAATCATGTTCATTCATATTTTTTGTTTGTCATTTCATTGTGCTTTTGAATGTGAGCCGCACCAGGAAAGCTCTGGCAGTCTGTACTTAGCCTACACCTCGTTCACCTCGTCTGCTCTGGAATGAACATCCATGTGGGTGATATGAGAGTGTTCAGTGACAGGAAGTGACATTTTAATTATGTTGTCACCATCTCTATAGCAATCAATAAGAGCCTCATAAACCAACTTCTCACCTTTGGATCACAGTTTTTCTTGTTTAATAAGACAAGTCAGTGAGCAAAACCGAGTTCCCTCCTCAAATCCAGCAGAAAAGATTACAACTTTGACCTTGTTTCTGTGTTGATTTACATGGAAACATCTATGGGGGAAAACTTAAATCATGTGAATTAGTTAGGTAATTAAGTCCCAAATGATTTATTTTTAAATATGTTTGCTTGCATTATTATTCTAGCTTCTTAGAACGTTGCTCATTCATTTCACACTTAAAGCACTTTGTAAACTGTGCTTATAATATGAAATATGCACATTCATAGCAGCATACCTGGCATAATGTCTTTATGATCGACGTTACATATGGACATTGGTTTTCACGTACTTTGTCAGTGCGTACAATGAGCCGTGATTCTAGTTTTGTAACTGTAATGGAAACACCCGATCAATACAAAACGTTTATCTATAATAAAACCACCCACCGTCGGTGCTGTGTTCAGAGGGCAGACATTGCCGAAGTCTGGATCTGCACCGGGGACTCCGCTGAGATCCGGACTGATGTCAAACAGAACCAGCTCGGTGTTTGTTTGTCCTCCGTCCACACTGAACACGCCGCTCCACAGCACCGGCGGCCCGCCCGGGATCACCGCGGAGGCGAGGAGCTTGCTGCCTTCACCCCCATCACCATCAGAGACACGCAGGATCGCGCCCCGCAGAGACTCGAGAGTCTCCTTTTTGTTTGTTTTACCCTCGAGCCAAATGAGACGGACTTTGTTGTTCTCGTCACTTGAGGGCAGGTTGGAGAAAAGATAAATGATTAAATTGATCTGAAATCCATCCACAAACTCAGCATTGCCTTTGCATCGTTTGATTGAAGTGGTAGTGAAGGCGTCACTCAAAGAAAATATAGATCCTTTCTGATGGTGATTCGCATTATGAAGGTTCACTGCATCTCGTACCAAGGAGCAGCTTTTCTTTGCGGGCTCATATTGCGGCTCATATTGCTGATTGGCAGCCAGAATGTAGGTCTCGGTACTTTTCTGCTCCACATTCACCAGGAAGCCGACGGACGCGCTGCTTGTCCACGGGGATCCCACCTGGAAGTGCTCCCTGTACAGCACATTAGAAATGTTCTTCAGGTCCAGCACCTCGCAGTAGCCGCACTCGATCACGCCGCAGCTGATCAGCGCGTCATTCTCAACAAACGGCAACAATATGTTGACGCCGAAAGTTGCGTTCCGCTCGTCTGTCTCGGCAACCCGGGAAAAGTGCGCGTCGTTGGTCTGATCGCTCCCCGTCAAGATCCCTCTCTGACTCACACTCTGGACCAGAGTCAGGTCGTGGCTCAGCTGGTACAGCCTCTCCTCCGTAGCGACGTAAACCGTGTTGGCGGCCACGGCGAAGTGGCGGATGTGTCCATCAAAAGGGAAGCCTCCGTTCTCCTCCAGGCACCGAGCCGGTTCTCCCCAGAGAATGAACAACAGACCGGGCAGCAGCAGCAGCATCTTCCGGCAGCACAACACTCACACGCTGACGGTCTTCATGGCACTCTGCTCTCCTCCACAGTGTCACTGGAGTCGCGCGTGGTCCTGCTGAAAAGAGAAGTGCTGAAAGTGGGAGGGCGCGCGCGCGTCCAGCAAAACCGAAAACTAACACATAATAATTTGTGCGACTTTACCGTTTTACGCTCGTCTGAGTTTGTCCCTTTTTGTTTTTACCAAGTGTTAAAACAAAGTGTATATTGTGTTAGTCTGATCGGTGATCGCCTCCAGCTGGGAACGCGTCTGATGCAAACACTTCACATGATGAACACATTATGAATAAGGCAGCAGAGAGGTCTGATTGGCCCGCTCAATAATCAATTCTCATATGACTGTAGTCGCTAAAATGAGTCCATTAAAGATCACGTGATTCATTTACATTGCGTCTTTGATGCTCCTCGATCCTCTATGAGTTCAGCAAAGAGTCCCAACAGGCTGCATCAGAGAACCCGCATTTCAAATCATGTTTAAACTACAGTACAGCTAATATGACATCTAGTGTCAGCTTTGGGAAGGTTGTTCTTAGTTGATGTCACTGACTCAACAAGTCAATGCAAATAGTTATGACACTATTTTCTGAGATCAGTTTTACTACATTAACAATACAGACAGATGTGACCTAATGAAATATCTTCACCAGCAACATATTTGTGTGCATTTAATTTTCTTCTCACATAAACCTTAACATTATATTTTAGTGTAAGTGTGGTGTATTGACTCGATGTATTTGCTTTTCATTGTAAACACATAATATAGCTTCATAATCACAATATAGACTATAGCCATAGCATGGAAGCTAGGCTGCTAGCACTTCAATGCTACTTTACTAGCTCATTGACACGGACGATAAAACATAAAACACAGGATCGCCTTTTTTAAACTAACTAAATAACCTAAAATAAGTACAATTATTAAATTGACATAATTCCAGAACGCCTGCTGTGGGCTGCCCTCTCGTGGTTGAACTTCCTGTTGTCAGCTACTGAGTGCAGTTTGTGACTTCCTGGTTAAAGTACGTACAAGTAAATGAGAATGTCTCATGTCTCTAGAGATTTTCTTTTGCAGTTTGTTATTCAGTTTTCCATTAATATTTAGGCTAATTAATTTAGCTACGTAAGAGGCAGAAGTTGGCTCGCGCCGACATTCTGTGATCTCTGACCGGGTCACGTGATGCAGTATTCATTTCACCGTTTACTGTATAGAGAGGGTTAACTTAGAAGATAGTTAAACATTGTAAACATGGCGGGGCTTTAGATGAAGCTGCATTACATCAGTGTAACAGTTTGTTTTCTATCGAGTTCTGGCTGCATATTAATATTAATTCATATTATTTTGTATTCTTCTCTTGGAGTGAGTTCTGCAGCATCTTATGGTGAAAAAGTCAAAGCCTGTAATCAACTCTTCACTTCAACTATTTGACTTAAGTTTTTCTTTGTGTGCCAAAACCTCGTCCGAACTCAGAAGTAAAGATGTTAAATTAAAGAAAAAGAAAAACCAAACACAAAGAATTAAATAGGATTAATATTTATTTTTAAGAGAAGCTTTTAGGTCAAATAAAACAAAGACCAAACACACAGCAATAACAATAACTATGGATGAACATTTAAGAAAAGGATCATTTGATTGCAATTTCCAAAATCTGTATTTTACAAAAAGTAATTTTAATCACACAAATCACAAGTCTCTGAACGTTGGTTTCTATTCCAGGACACATTTGAATTCTTCAAATGGTCTCCATCTAAACAATATTAAGAGTTGCAAGACACTGTAAAAGCAAAATATTAAAGACTGCAGGAAGCCCTCTCTCATTCAGTGTATTAAGATTCAGTTCATATGACCCAGAGTGAACTTTACTCCAGTAACCCACCCATGTTAATCATGGAGAAACTGTCCATCAAGGAGGAACACAAGATTGACACGAGGTGTCCATCTTGATAATGGAGTTGCAAGTTCACCAGGTTTGACGTAATGATCAGAGCGCGTTCGTCTCAGCAGTGAGCCTCTTTTGCCATTGACAGATAATCACCAACGCTGAAAGACAAACAGGTACTGATATAAACCAAACACAGACAAACAGCATTTAATCCATAAAACCACAACGGAAAGAGAAAAAGGTCGAACAGGGTTTTAAGACTAACGCCTTTTTGGATTTGGATTGAAGCTGCCAATAGAGGTTATTTTGAATCGATAATCAACATTTTGTCAATTTTTCTCTGCGGGATCTATATTCTGTTGCAGGCCTACTATTGTTCTTCCAACCCTTGTCGGCTGACTGTCTGCCTCAGCCCCTCGGCCCTCCAGCACTACACCTGTCTCATTCAGGGTGGAAAAGCTTCTCAGTTTGTATTTTTACCACGAAGGGATTCTTAGATGCCTTTGAAAGCCGGAGAAAAACAACCTCTAAAGGACGCATATCATGCTCGTTTTCAGGTCCATACTTGTATTTTGTGTTTCTACTAGAACTGTGAAGTTTTCACATAAACAGCCGGCATTGAACTGATTGCAGACGCAGACTTCATCATACATATATACATACAACAGTATAAATCACTTTCTGAGTCAAGCATACTTCGTGTACTTACCAAGAACAATACAAGGTATCCGCAGAATACGCAGTGTCAGAATGACCTGATGTAATAAAGATGGAGGTCCAAGTGTTACCGTCTTGTCACCGTACGTTACCTGGAAAACAATAACGGCACCGTTGTTAAATAGGAATTTTAAAGTGAGATGTCTGACCAGAGAAGAGAGTCAAAAATGTATTTACTTTGTGTATGATTAGTACTTTCAAGTAAAGATCAAAATTTAAAAGCCATTGCATGAAAACTAATATACGTCTGAGGATATTGCGGTCACAAACTGTAATCTGGTGCTATGACCCACCAATGTCCTGTCTACAATCACAGTAAAGTTTAGGTTGTATTTCTGAAAAGTACTGTCAAAATTGGTCAAGTCTGAATGAAAAGCAATTACTTTTAAGTGCTGAAATTCACCGTTGGGTGTCACCAGTCAGTAGGACTCATCCTCTTGGGACCATAAATGTCTGCAGAAAATGCATTGACAATCTGATGGTCTAATCTAGTAGCTCTTGAGATATTTCAGTCTGGACCGAGGCCGTCTGCATTCCCTCGACTACAGTAGTGTATTGAAATGTTTTAATAGTGGTGATACAATACCTGAGTTTTTAGTTCAGACACCACCCAATACCCTAGGCATTTACATGGTCGCCCAATATGGCTACGTGTACAACTGCCACCTTCACGCTCATGCAAACCATCATTCCTTCTGGTTGAAGCAGCCCTTTTTGGTTTACGGAGTATACGGATGGATAGCAGAGAAGTAGATGATGCTACAGGGCTGGCTTCAAAAGACTGACCGTGTCTAATGTCATTCCTGATGTCGAGCTCCAGGTCTTCCATATGCTTGTTCATCTTAGCCGTGAGCTTCTTCTGTTGGCTCCGGTAGACGAGAAACACCGCTGACAGACAAAACCAAGCAGACAAAGTTCATTTATCTCATTGAACTAGAAATGAGTCTTGACCTGCAGTGCTTTTGAGGCTGGTTGTCGACTGGGTCATTCAACCATTCTTTGTGTTTATTACCAAACAAAATGAAGGGTATCAGCAGAAGGAACAGAAGCAGGTACAGCTGCAGTGAAGATTTCAACTTCAGTGTTACTGTCTGGTCCCCATACATGATCTGTAAAAAAGCAAAAATCACACTACATTTGAGAGGAATTCTACAGTGCACAAATGCATGTTTACTACTTTGTTTAAGTAACTATTACACGGAAGCCGATGCACTTCCAAAGACATCGGGTGTATTCGGTAGCACATTGTACTGTTGTAACTATTATCTCAATAAAATGAACATTTTATTTCTCAATAGAATTGTCGAGACTGTTGTGTGGCTGAAAGATTTACCAATAACTGCTGAAATTCAGCGGTGGTCGTCTTTGAGCTTTGAATCTCACAGATGAAAAAGTCCGTCTCATTACTGTTTTTTTTGGCTTCCATGATGCAGGGGTATTGGTTTCCTCCCTCAACGCCCCACACTGACAACTCTGCTGGAGTCATCTCCAGTTTGTCTGGCTTTTTCTGAAACAGAAACAATTTTGAACTTTTATGTATCCATTTGTGCGTGCGTGTTGAAGATATGCATTACCTGTAAAGCGATGCGGACATCGTTCCCCATCCTTGTGGAGGTGAAGGTAGTGAACTCGGGGTTTGGATAGTAGTTTATCATTATGGAGCAGTTCACGGTTTCATTAGCTACTTTCAGACGCAAAGTGCTGCTCGAAACCTTTTTGTCAGCTGCAGGTGTGTCATAGGTGAGACTCTGCAGAGAGTAAAAAAGTACAATATAACAATCTGCATATCATGACATGGTGATGCTAACCCGGTAAGCAATATAACGTGATATGACAATTAAACAAAAGGACACGTCATAGCATGATGTGACATATGACATAATGCAAAAGGTTACATGTGATAACGTAGAATGACGTCTAATACACTATAATTGGGCTACCTGATGGCTTGTGTGTCGGGGAGGTCTGACCTCCTGGACGTGGTTGTGCATGACCCCGTCCACAAAGTCCAGGTGGGATCCCGTGAGTGTGATCTTCCTCTTCCCACTATCAGAAACAGAGCAGCAGCCAATCAGAGAAGACAACGCTCGATTGTGCTCCAGGGATGACGCATCTTTGTCGGCCAATAATAGTTGACAGGCCAGTGCCAAGTCATTCGTTTTCTAATTTCTGCAGCGCTCTAAACCAGAGACGGCGTTTTCTTACCATGATAGAATGAAATGATGGTAAAAAGACATCTGTGGCTGCTGTTATATACGCATGAGAACACACGTTTAAATCTCTTATTGTGGCTCCTGGAAGCTTCAGTGTTCACTACACCTGACTACATGATTGTAAAAAAACATATTGAAAATGTAAAAAATAATAATTTAAGATTAAATTACAAAAGTGTAGCTTACATAGAGGCAAAGCTGGGAAGTCTAGAAGGGCAAAACCAAAACATGTTGCTGTTTAACACACGAGTTCCTTCAAGAATGTGAAGGGAGCAACTTGAAAGCTGTGCATGCTGACTGGTGGGTATAAATGACAAACCACTGAAAACTGTAATGTTATAATAAATAATAATGCCATAATGCTTATGGTCCTGGGATTATTTGATTTTTGTACGTGTATGTTCTGGACATATTCACATCAATTGTTTTTGAATCTTAATAAGCAACCGTGTAAAAAGACAGAAGTGGCACTTTCAGCTGCTGCAACTAAAAAAGGGAAGAGGTGTAATGGTGAAAGACATTGCTTTTGGGGAAGTGGCATTCTTTCCCCATGACATGACCGGCAACTGTGACTGCTGCTCACTTACTGACAAGGTTTCCGAGAATAAGTCTCAGCTAAATGTACTGAAGTTAGTGGCAAAGCACCGGAGGCAGATCCCAAAATAGCAAACTAAAGTTTTCACTGCACTTTTTCATAGATTTGTTGACAGTGCTGTACAGAGCATTTGTAATTGCCAAAGTTTAAAATGAAATAGTGAGATTAGTCATAATAACCACGGTGTAGACCACAATGCGTTTCTTTCTTCTTTAAAAAAATAAAAATGAAGACCACATTTCCGATCAACCCGTGTGGCCTGATGAGAAAGAAAGAAGTAACCACGACAAACATGATGTGTATACACACACACACACACACACACACCTGATCCAGCTGCTCCTTGGTACAATGCTGGTGCAGGACGGGGATGACTGGTAGATGATTTTAGCATTGCCATGGCAACTACCGTCTGGGAGGAGAACACATGCGTTGACCGTGCCTTTAGTATTGGCACTGGGGATGTGGAACGTTAGTGTCACACCAGTGTGGTTCCATACAGGAGACCTGAGAGAGGGAACCAGATCAAGACTTTGACAACATATTATGCAGAATACTTCTATACAGCCAAAGGAAGAGCAGCAAAATGTGCCAGAACATAAGTAACCATCTCTCTTAACTCCCTGAAAAGGTGTTTTATAACAGAAATAGCTGAAAATCGTCAATCCCTAAAGCAGAAGCAGACTCAGCTTTAGTTTCAAGTTGATGCTCGATACTAAAATGTTTGAGCAACAGCGCGGTGCACATATAGTATTGATTAGACAGTCACTAATAAGTATTGAATTTACCTGTGAGGTAATAAGTGCTATCTTCAAATTGTAATTTCTAGTGTAAGCGTAATTTTAGCCGCTCATAAACTGACTCACTCGTGTGGAGTGCAGTCCATGTCCGCCTGGATCCTCACGCTGGTCACGTCACTGAGGTTGTAACCAGACAACACTGCATGGTTTCTGCCGTAGAAAGACACGACGCTGGGAGTGATGGAGGAGATCTCCGGTTTCTGACAGTAAAACACACACAAAGATAATCATAATAAGATGTGAAGGAGGTGAGCATCAGAGGAAGAACGTGTGAGAATTGAGGTTCAGACTTACAGAAAAGTTCATCCCTGACTCCATCATCTGGCAACTGTTGTCCTGCAGGAGGAAGTGAGGGGAAGAAATGAAGCAGGTTCACATGACATACACAGTAAAGGCACTCATCTCATTTCCTGTTAACTTATCTGGTAGTTGCTAAATGTAGCCAACATGAAATTAACATTCTTGTAAAATATTTTTTGAAAGAGTTAAAATAATTCTTCTGAAACTCGTAACAACAAATATAATCCGCGACCGTCCGACAGTGCGTCCGCGAGTGAGATGCTTTTAATCCCGCGTGGAGCGCCCGATGCTGGAAATTATGCTTTGCAAATAGTCCGATGCTTCCTGTATCCGCTGCAGAACACGACATTATGTAGCTCTGTATCAAGTGTAAACCACATTGTGTAAAATTCATGAAAATCGGATGGTGTTTGTCAAAACGCAGATTTCCTTTCGCCAGCAGGTGGCGCTGTGAGTATTAGGGAAAATTAGCTTGTAGACATCCTCAGGCCATGAGTGTTATCAAGCATGTGAAGTTTGGGACCGTTTGGAACAAGTCCAGCTGAGTTACATTACACATTTCCTTTAGCCAGTCGGCGGCGCTATGAATTATTGAATTTTTTTCAATTGAACTATGTTCAGGCTTGAAGTAGCATCATGCATAAGAAGTTTTGTGCGGATTGGATAATGTACCTGGGAGTTACAACAACTTCCTTTTTCATGCCGAATGATGCAAAATGGCTGCCACGCCACGTCAAGGTTCTTCGACGAAAACTCTCGATTTTGATAACTTTTAATCACAAGAGCATCCTGACCAAATTTCAAAAATATCGCATAAATTCTGTAGGAGTATGAAGGCTGAAAAATTCAAAAAGTGACAAAAAACACAACTTCGCAGGTTTACTGTAGCGTCCCCTAGTGGTCGAATGCAAAGATTATTAGGGTTTGTTACGGGATGCGATGTGCACTTATGCTGAAAAGTTTGGGAATTTAGGACAAATGGTTGAGAAGTTATGTGTATTGATATTATGCCACGCCCCTAAGAAGTTCATTGGTCCGTATCTTGTAAACGCTAAGATACATAAAAAAAACTTTTGATAACTTTCGATGATATAGGTCCATTAATGACCCACAGTAAATTATATAGAAATCGGACCCAGCGTTTAGGAGGAGTTTGCAAAAATGTGTTTTTCACTAAATTCAAGATGGCGGAAAATCTAAGGAGGCGGAGCTTAAGTGTCTGAGAGGCTTTTTTTTAGATCTAGCGGATTTGGACATGTGTGTTGAATTTCAAGTAAATCGGACATACTGGTCGAGGGGCGTCGCTGGTCCGACTTGTAGGGGCCGCTAGAGAGCCATTTTGTTACACAGAAAGATGCATTATTTTTCAGATGGCTATTTTCACCAGGCCTGACAAGTCTCCAAATTTGGTGAGTTTCCATGCATGGCAAGTCCTCCAAAAATGCGTACTTTTCCCTAAACGAGTACAATTTCAATAGGGCCTTCGCTGGCCCGACGTTGTCGGTTGCTCGGGCCCTAATTATATACAGTCATAGTCTTCAATCTTACAAACGGCTCAAAATGAATGTGGTGTTGAGGCATTGGTGTACAAATGTAGCACTTGGAAACATGTATGAGTTCTGGAAAAGCCTACTGCATATAGGTAAATATAATATAATAATATAGGTAAAGATAAATACATAAAAACATGCATAATTACATCCTCCACTCCTCCATCTGCCCAGGAACAGCCGCTTTTGCTCCAGCCACATCCAGCCTCGATACACCGCCGACACCTGAAGAGAAAATAAATGTTATCACCTGTTGATCAAACGTGAATCATAATGACACAAAGACCACATGATCGTAATACTGCATCACGTTTCATGATGATACAACATGACCACTGCCAGACATATTTAAAGTATGAGGGTAAGCAGTACGATGCAGGGGGGGGGTGTCTGGGAGGCAGGAGTCTAAATAGGGGCTTGATTAATGATCAGAGGCAGGTGAGTGAACAGGTGAAGGGAGTTAGACTGATGAGGAGGGAGTGACTGACAAGTAGAGTTAGGAGGGTGTGGAGCTGATCTGTGACAATACTTTTGCTTTGCAGCCTTGCAGAATTTAGACAGTTGTGAAAAGACGAGGTTCATTTCTTTTTTCGATATCCGACACCTGATCATTTCATCAGTGATGCATCTGACTGACTGTGGACTTACAGGACAGAAGTTGGCGGTCCACTGATCTCAGAGCAGTTGAACAGCTTCAGTTCTTCCCTCAACTGTGTCGTCCCAAGTCTAAACCTAACCGTCACAGGCAGGCCTGTTAGGTGAAAACAGTAGAGTGAATGTCAGAGTCTTGGTCATAATATTCAGGAACACATGTTTTATGTGATGTAACAATATATAACATGTTCACTTCTTCATTTAACAAAGACTCTGATATTATATCCATTACTCACTGACCTTCAGCAGGAAGTGTGCTTTTTGAAAGGATGCAGGTGCATTGTGGGAACTGTGGAGGAGGGCTTTTTGTGCTACAAGGCTCACTTGTGGAGAATTGACAGGCAAAGTTAGACCGAGCCTCCCGGCCCACAGTGAGGTGTATCTGGATGTTTAGTGTGATCTGAGAAAAGGAGGATAAGAGTGTTTGAAGGAGAAACATGTGACAGTCACAACGGAGTAGAGTTCAAAGCTTGCATATGATCTGTACCTGTCCAGAGCCGTCCTTTACTCTGTAGGAAACCATTTTCGCTTGAAAATCATCAGGAATGGATATCCAGTCTGAGTCTCGACACTCATCTTCAAATGTGCAACTAGGAAGAGAAACTAAATGTTGTAACCGAGTTTATGATTATTTAAAGGTGTCAACGTCAGATGTTGTTTCCCCGACCTGTTGTGAGAGCCGCACCAGATGCAGTACGGATCCTGTGCAGACCAACAGTCCTGCACGTTTGTGTATGTGCTGCAATCAGACACGGGTACGCGCTTCATCTACAACAAAACACAAACACTTTTAAAATAAATACATTGTAAATTCAAA
This sequence comes from Lycodopsis pacificus, assembly GCA_028022725.1. NCBI lineage: Eukaryota > Metazoa > Chordata > Actinopteri > Perciformes > Zoarcidae > Lycodopsis > Lycodopsis pacificus. Next base: position 6,590,322 of record CM051709.1, read on the forward strand.
ATATTTTTCTGTTCACCACAGCCCTACACATGGTACATGTGCAATGCACCTACCTGGCTTTGTAATGGCATGTACACATGTTTAAGATCCACTTGATCCAGAAGCATTTTGGGAAACACTTGGCGGTCGTCGTTGGCCCTGTAGAGCACCCTGGGACAGGTGGGGCGGTAGTTCTTGTCCACAGCGAGCTGACAACAACAACGTAGCTTTGTTTAGTTTCAGACTGAGCTACTCTGCTGGTAAATACCAAACGGTTACGGTTTAATGAACGGATTGAAAAATGTTTTTTGCGCATGAAGTTAGCCAACAGGCAAACAGCTGGAGAGAGGGTACTACTCTGGTCAAAATATAAAAGGAAACTTTTAATTGTTTTGATCCATTTAAGGCTGGTGCTTCCACACCAAACGCGGCGCGAATTATTCGCGCGAGTAGATTACATACAAAGTCTATGCACAGACGCGATGAGACTGGAGTGACGCGAATTTGCGATGGCGCGGCACGATTGGCGCGAATTTGCGTCAAACGGCAAATCGCCCCAAATGCGCGAGTTGAAATTTTTCAACTTCGGCGAAATATTCGCGTTCCGCCCCAGCGCGATAGCCTATCGGCGTTGAGATGTGTCTCCTGTCATCACTGACGTCCTGCCGTTGTTGAATCAGGAAATAAATACTGTAGCCGTCTGTATTCCAGTGTTGGCAACTTGGAGACTCTCGCTAAATCTGGCGACTTTCCAAACCCTCTTGGCGACTTTTTTTGTCAAAAGCTACTAGCGACAAATCTAGCTACTTTTTCTGGTGTTGTTGGAGACTTTTCTGGTGTTTTGACTCTGACGTGAAAGCACGTACCGTTCGGCATGCGGGAGCTGCCGTGAGCCCCTCCGCCGCCCCAAAGCACTCAAAGGCATTTAGTCTCACAGTAGCCCCTCGCGCAGCAGTCCCAGCTGCAGAAAGAGGTGACCCACACTCTCCGTGTCCAGACTGCAAATGTATCGCGCATGCGCAAAGCCGCCGCCGCTGTTACCGCCTCTCTCCTACAGCGCTCATTACCATTATGCAAAGTAGGCGATGACGTCATTCAGCGACTTCTTGGACAGCCAATAGCTACTTTCCTTACTGAGGAGTTGGCAACACTGCTGTGTTCACCCAGAGCTCTACGATACCTCATATCAATAGAGACCGGACCAAACTATCTGTATACATGTGTGTGTGTGTGTGTGTGTGTGTGTGTGTGTGTGTGTGTGTGTGTGTGTAAACCATATGGTACAAACAATGAATAGACGCTGCCGTATTTACGTCTAGATGACGTTATTCTGAGTGTTGGTGGAGCTGCTACAATGTTGGCATAGCCTAGCACCGATCGATCTGAGCTCCATTGAGGAGACAAGTAGCCTACAAATCGGCATAGACACAGTGAATACAACTCGATAAAATCCACAGAGCTCTGGACAATGTTATGAACTCAGACATGACGGCGTTTAGTTTCCCGGGATATCTGTGACTTCCACAACACGTACTTAGCAGAAATAGGTTATTTTTTTCATGGTTAATGGCGGACAGTTGAGCGGCTTTCAGGGCGATAAGCCACGCCCCCTCTCCGGCGCATCCAGCGATTCGCGAATGAACACAAATAGTCCCCGGCGAGACCGGCGGCGCGAATGGCATGAATACGCGGCGCGTTTGGTGTGAACACGACATTAGCTTAATTAGCCAGCACAAATGATTATTTGGCTCTCTCTCAATATGCCTTTTTTCACAGCAGACCTTTTGGCTTGTCATAGCAGGAAATTCATTGCATTATCTACAAATAGCACCACTATAGATACAATCTGCCAAAAACATTAGCATGAATGACTCTTAACTAACTAAAAAGAGTATCTGCTGCTGCAAGCGATGGCTGTAGAGCAGGGGTGCCCAATACGTCGATCTCCGCGATCGACCGCGGAGGCAGTGCGGGTAGATCGCATGCCATTCAAAACAAAATTGATGTCCACATGGCATTTGCCACTTGATTTTCTCACTCACGAGTCACCATGTATGCGCGGTCAACCGCGCAAGCTACTGCAAAACTCTGGCGAGCTAATTAGTTAGCTTTCCAATTTAGTTCTACTAAAGAAGCTAAAGCTGTAGCGCCATGATTTGGGAAACTTCCAAAACCTCGTGTCAGAACTGGAGACTCAACGGAAGGCGTGTGCATAACTTGACAGTGCTACACAGAGCAGATTGACAAGTGTCTGTCAGAGTTTGACAAACGCTTTCAAGACTTTGCTTTACTCGAGCCAGTCGCTACACTTATGTGCTGCACATTTCGGGAAGATATTGAGGTTGATTCACTCGCATCAAAAATTTGCAACGCTGTTTCACCTGAACTCGTCTGGAGTAGAGGATGTGATTTTGACACTGCAAGCTGAAGTCCAGGGCTGATGGACAGTTTTCTCACAGAGGAAAAGTACCCAAACATGAGGACATGTGATACCTTCTTGACTGCATTATTCGGCTCTACTTATTTATGCGAGTCAGGCTTTTCCCACATTAAGTCCAAACACCGTTCCACCATGACTGATGATCATATGAAGTCTGCTTGAGGCGGATACCAGCAGCTACTGTCCGGACTATGCAACTCTGGCCAATCCCATTCAGTGCAAGTCATCAGAGCAAAAATGTACAGAATTGTATTGTGCCATAAGGGTTCATGCAGTTATGCAAGGTAGGCCAACATATATTGTAAATATAAAGTATACTCATATATATATATTCAGCATTTTTAATGCAGGTACATCATTTTGACTTGGTAATTTTAAAAGTAGCTCGCAAGCCGAAAAAGTGTGGGCACCCCTGCTGTAGAGGATTAGTTGCATTTCCTGGTGACTCTGTGGTTCCGGTTTCTCTTCCATGTCAAGCTACCACTCCCATTTAGGTTGTTGAGGGAAGTCTTAAACCATTGATGTCTTTGAGTCTTAACACAGAACATTATGTTCACATCATGTCACGTCCACTGTGTTGCCCAACTTAACAATTTACCAGCACACAGGATGTGATTCAACTATACTTTGTGCCGTCACCAGTGTCTATGCTGGAGTTTTTCACGTTCTGTCAGGCTTCACTTACCCCTTTAGGGAGTTTCCCTCCTCTGGCAATCACCTGGCCACACACCTGTCTGCACAGCTGGACCTAATTTCCTCAATCATCTGGATATGTGCATATGGAGGGCAGCTTTTCAGTCAGCCTTCTTTGCCATGCTGCTGTAGATGTGCGGCTATTTTTTATTAACCTGCTTAAGTTTGATGCCAGTGACCCGTTTGTTTGACTTGCATCTTGCCTCGGTGCCTGCCCTCCTTTCTCTGACTCCCCCTGGATCTCTTTGCCTGTTCTGTCTGCACACCTGTTGGCAATTACTGACTGACAAATATTTAAAGGGATAGTTCAGGTGTTTTGAAGTGGGGTTGTATGAGCCACATAGTCGGTGTATAAGAAGCTCTTGTTTTTGTTAATTTGTTGTGTATTTTAAGAAGATCTGAATAATGAACAGAAACAAATATTGCTGAACAAACAGAATTCGTTATGTCTGATATTTGACCACACCCTGTTAATAGTTCACAACCAAAAGGTGGCATAGGTTTCTATGTGTGTTCTAGTTATTTATAGGTCTACACCTCACACACATCATCACACTCATCTTGAGCAAAAAAAAGGCAACAGCCGGTCGACACTTTCTGCATCGCCTTTTTCTCCCCCACTCGCTGTCAGGTGTCTTCCCCTCTGCGTTACATCTGCTAGTGAGTCAATCATAAAGCCATTCTTCTCCGTTAGGCCTCAGATGCCGAGCTGGGAGAAATGCACTTCGGGTTTTATGAAAACTTGAGAAAGTAAACTCGGCATGAAAGAGCCCATTGTGTCTAGCAGAGGGTTGCTGTGGAGTGCTTCCTGCTTAATTCTTTAATCATGTGAATCAGCGCGTGTAAAGACTCTCTGCAGAGTTTCATTTGTTGTTTTAAGAAGACAGAGGATGATGTGATGAAGAAGTGACAGAAGAGACAAAGACGGGGGTGACGGGAAGCTGGTCAGAATTTACCAAAAATAATACAAGAAATTGGACATTATTTTTCAAGCCCCACAAAGAAGACTGAAATATGAATTTATCAACTTTAGTCACAGTATGGTTCCGCTTGACAGTTGTAATGGAAACATTTTAGAGCGTCTGTCGTCCGATAGAGCATCGCCCTCTTTCCTATCATTAAATAAACATCAGTGACAATGTATAGATAGTTAACTAACAGAACACATTGGAGAGCATCTGGTGCATGCATGCATAAGTACTACTTCTGAATAAGTATTTCCACACACCTTAATGAGCTGCCCATCTCCTGTCCCGATGAAGAACACCACCCAGGCCTTCTGTCTCACTGCCAGCACAGAGGTCATGTACTTCTGCCTGAAGAGCACGGCCTTCGGCTTCAGAGTCTTTGGCTGAGAAACAAACAAACACACTGATGATCAGATTAGGACCCAACAGGTATTTATGGATTCCTGAAGTAGCTTATGATGACTCAAAACTCAGTGCATTGCTGGGTCATCAAGTGATTGTGACTGATAATAAATCATGTTCATTCATATTTTTTGTTTGTCATTTCATTGTGCTTTTGAATGTGAGCCGCACCAGGAAAGCTCTGGCAGTCTGTACTTAGCCTACACCTCGTTCACCTCGTCTGCTCTGGAATGAACATCCATGTGGGTGATATGAGAGTGTTCAGTGACAGGAAGTGACATTTTAATTATGTTGTCACCATCTCTATAGCAATCAATAAGAGCCTCATGAACCAACTTCTCACCTTTGGATCACAGTTTTTCTTGTTTAATAAGACAAGTCAGTGAGCAAAACCGAGTTCCCTCCTCAAATCCAGCAGAAAAGACTTTGAAATAACTTTGACCTTGTTTCTGTGTTGATTTACATGGAAACATCTGGGGGAAAACTTAAATCATGTGAATTAGTAAGGTAATTAAGTCCCAAATGATTTATTTTTAAATATTATTTTTCTAGCTTCTTAGAACGTTGCTCATTCATTTCACTCTTAAAGCACTTTGTAAACTGTGCTTATAATATGGAATATGCACATTCATATTAGTAGCAGCATACCTGGCATAATGTCTTTATGATCGACGTTACATATGGACATTGGTTTTCACGTAGAGTGGAAGACTTTGTCAGTGCGTACAATGAGCCGTGATTCTAGTTTTGTAACTGTAATGGAAACACCCGATCAATACAAAACGTTTATCTATAATAAAACCACCCACCGTCGGTGCTGTGTTCAGAGGGCAGCCAGTGCCGAAGTCAGGATCTGCACCGGGGTCTCCGCTGAGATCCGGACTGATGTCAAACAGAACCAGCTCGGTGTTTGTTTGTCCTCCGTCCACACTGAACACGCCGCTCCACAGCACCGGCGGCCCGCCCGGGATCACCGCGGAGGCGAGGAGCTTGCTGCCTTCACCCCCATCACCATCAGAGACACGCAGGATCGCGCCCCGCAGAGACTCGAGAGTCTCCTTTTTGCTTGTTTTACCCTCGAGCCAAATGAGACGGACTTTGTTGTTCTCGTCACTTGAGGGCAGGTTGGAGAAAAGATAAATGATTAAATTGATCTGAAATCCATCCACAAACTCAGCATTGCCTTTGCATCGTTTGATTGAAGTGCTAGTGAAGGCGTCACTCAAAGAAAACATAGATCCTTTCTGATGGTGATTCGCATTATAAAGGTTCACTGCATCTCGTACCAAGGAGCAGCTTTTCTTTGCGGGCTCATATTGCGGCTCATATTGCTGATTGGCAGCCAGAATGTAGGTCTCGGTACTTTTCTGCTCCACATTCACCAGGAAGCCGACGGACGCGCTGCTTGTCCACGGGGATCCCACCTGGATGTGCTCCCTGTACAGCACATTAGAAATGTTCTTCAGGTCCAGCACCTCGCAGTAGCCGCACTCGATCACGCCGCAGCTGATCAGCGCGTCATTCTCAACAAACGGCAACAATATGTTGACGCCGAAAGTTGCGTTCCGCTCGTCTGTCTCGGCAACCCGGGAAAAGTGCGCGTCGTTGGTCTGATCGCTCCCCGTCAAGATCCCTCTCTGACTCACACTCTGGACCAGAGTCAGGTCGTGGCTCAGCTGGTACAGCCTCTCCTCCGTAGCGACGTAAACCGTGTTGGCGGCCACGGCGAAGTGGCGGATGTGTCCATCAAAAGGGAAGCCTCCGTTCTCCTCCAGGCACCGAGCCGGTTCTCCCCAGAGAATGAACAACAGACCGGGCAGCAGCAGCAGCATCTTCCGGCAGCACAACACTCACACGCTGACGGTCTTCATGGCACTCTGCTCTCCTCCACAGTGTCACTGGAGTCGCGCGTGGTCCTGCTGAAAAGAGAAGTGCTGAAAGTGGGAGGGCGCGCGCGCGTCCAGCAAAACCGAAAACTAACACATAATAATTTGTGCGACTTTACCGTTTTACGCTCGTCTGAGTTTGTCCCTTTTTGTTTTTACCAAGTGTTAAAACAAAGTGTATATTGTGTTAGTCTGATCGGTGATCGCCTCCAGCTGGGAACGCGTCTGATGCAAACACTTCACATGATGAACACATTATGAATAAGGCAGCAGAGGTCTGATTGGCCCGCTCAATAATCAATTCTCATATGACTGTAGTCGCTAAAATGAGTCCATTAAAGATCACGTGATTCATTTACATTGCGTCTTTGATGCTCCTCGATCCTCTATGAGTTCAGCAAAGAGTCCCAACAGGCTGCATCAGAGAACCCGCATTTCAAATCATGTTTAAACTACAGTACAGCTAATATGACATCTAGTGTCAGCTTTGGGAAGGTTGTTCTTAGTTGATGTCACTGACTCAACAAGTCAATGCAAATAGTTATGACACTATTTTCTGAGATCATAGTTTTACTACACTGACAATACCAGACAGATGTGACCTAATCAAATATCTTCACCAGCAATATATTTGTGTGCATTTAATTTTCTTCTCACATAAACCATAACATTATATTTTTGTGTAAGTGTGGTGTATTGACTCGATGTATTTGCTTTTCATTGTAAACACATAATATAGCTTCATAATCACAATATAGACTATAAGCCATAGCATGGAAGCTAGGCTGCTAGCACTTCAATGCTACTTTACTAGCTCATTGACACGGACGATAAAACATAAAACACAGGATCACTTTTTTAAACTCACTAAATAACCTAAAATAAGTACAATTATTAAATTTACATAATTTCAGAAAGCCTGCTGTGGGCTGCCCTCTCGTGGTTGAACTTCCTGTTGTCAGCTACTGAGTGCAGTTTGTGACTTCCTGGTTAAAGTACGTACAAGTAAATGAGAATGTCTCATGTCTCTAGAGATTTTCTTTTGCAGTTTGTTATTCAGTTTTCCATTCATATTTAAGCTAATTAATTTAGCTACGTAAGAGGCAGAAGTTGGCTCGCGCCGACCTGTCGGCATTCTGTGATCTCTGACCGGGTCACGTGATGCAGTATTTATTTCACCGTTTACTGTATAGAGAGGGTTAACTTAGAAGACAGTTAAACATTGTAAACATGGCGGGGCTTTAGATGAAGCTGCATTACATCAGTGTAACAGTTTGTTTTCTATCGAGTTCTGGCTGCATATTAATATGAATTCATATTATTTAGTATTCTTCTCTTGGAGTGAGTTCTGCAGCATCTTATGGTGAAAAAGTCAAAGCCTTTAATCAACTCTTCACTTCAACTATTTAACTAATATTGTGGCAATCACACATCAAAGAGCTGTCCGTATTGATGTTTTTCTTTGTGTGCCAAAACCTCGTCCGAACTCAGAAGTAAAGATGTTAAATTAAAGAAAAACCAAACACACAGAATTAAATATGATGAATATTTCTTTTTAAGAGAAGCTTTTAGGTCAAATAAAACAAAGACCAAACACACAGCAATAACAATAACTATGGATGAACATTTAAGAAAAGGATCATTTGATTGCAATTTCCAAAATCTGTATTATACAAAAAGTAATTTTAATCACACAAATCACAAGTCTCTGAACGTTGGTTTCTATTCCAGGACACATTTGAATTCTTCAAATGGTCTCCATCTAAACTTGAGTTAAACAATATTAAAAGTTGCAAGACACTGTAAAAGCAAAATATTAAAGACTGCAGGAAGCCCTCTCTCATTCAGTGTATTAAGATTCAGTTCATATGACCCAGAGTGAACTTTACTCCAGTAACCCACCTGTAGGAGCCAGGTGTGGCATGTGTCATTTTGTACGCCCTTTTTTGTCACTTCCGGTAATTGAGTCACGTGGTGCTGGGAATAGTCACAATGGGGGTTTATCAGCTGTCAGAATCAGACTAGGGGAAGGATTGGAAGGAGAGGGGGTGAGAGAGGGAGCCTTATTTTTTGTTGACCGTTATTTCACGTTATTTCACTTTATTCACATTAGTACTGTCATTATCTGAGTTATACTGTATGTTATCTGGAATCAACGTTTATTTGTGCCCACGGAATAAACACTCCAAACTCATCCACGGGATTCCGGAAATCATTTAACGTTACAGCAAACGCGTCCGCAAGTATAGATCTCCCCCACTTAGCCTCTCAGTGACTAAAAGGAAAATTGCCGCTAGTCACCTACACCACCCATGTTAATCATGGAGAAAATGTCCATCAAGGAGGAACACAAGATTGACACGAGGTGTCCATCTTGATAATGGAGTTGCAAGGTCACCAGGTTTGACGTAATGATCAGAGCGCGTTCGTCTCAGCAGTGAGCCTCTTTTGCCATCGACAGATAATCACCAACGCTGAAAGACAAACAGGTACTGATATAAACCAAACACAGACAAACAGCATTTAATCCATAAAACCACAACGGAAAGAGAAAAAGGTCGAACAGGGTTTTAAGACTAACGCCTTTTTGGATTTGGATTGAAGCTGCCAATAGAGGTTATTTTGAATTGATAATCAACATTTTGTCAATTTTTCTCTGCGGGATCTATATCCTGTTGCAGGCCTACTATTGTTCTTCCAACCCTTGTCGGCTGACTGTCTGCCTCAGCCCCTCGGCCCTCCAGCACTACACCTGTCGCATTCAGGGTGGAAAAGCTTCTCAGTTTGTATTTTTACCACGAAGGGATTCTTAGATGCCTTTGAAAGCAGGAGAAAAACAACCTCTAAAGGACGCATATCATGCTCGTTTTCAGGTCCATACTTGTATTTTGTGTTTCTACTGGAACTGTTAAGTTTTCACATAAACAGCCGGCATTGAACTGATCGCAGACGCAGACTTCATCATATATATATATGGATGTATACACACCAGTATAAATCACTTTCTGAGTCAAGCGTACTTCGTGTACTTACCAAGAACAATAAAAGGTATCAGCAGAATACGCAGTGTCAGAATGACCTGATGTAATAAAGATGGAGGCCCAAGTGTTACCGTCTTGTCACCGTACGTTACCTGGAAAACAATAACGGCACCGTTGTTAAATAGGAATTTTAAAGTGAGACGTCTGACCAGAGAAGAGAGTCAAAAATGTATTTACTTTGTGTATGATTAGTACTTTCAAGTAAAGATCAAAATTTGAAAGCCATTGCATGAAAACTAATATACGTCTGAGGATATTGCGGTCACATACTGTAATCTGGTGCTATGACCCACCAATGTCCTGTCTACAATCACAGTAAAGTTTAGGTTGTATTTCTGAAAAGTACTGTCAAAGTTGGTGCAGTCTGAATGAAAAAACATTACTTTTAAGTGCTGAAATTCAGCGTTGGGTGTCCTTAGAATGTCACAGATGAAAAAGTCCGTCTCATTGCTGTTTTTTTTGGCTTCCATGATGCAGGGGTATTGGTTTCCTCCCTCAACGCCCCACACTGACAACTCTGCTGGAGTCATCTCCAGTTTGTCTGCCTTTTTCTGAAATGACAACAGAGACAGATTCTACCTTTTTATGTATTAATTTTCTTAAATTTGTGCATTAAAAAATATACATTACCTGTAAAGCGATGCGGACATCGTTCCCCATCCTTGTGGAGGTGAAGGTAGTGAACTCGGGGTCTGGATAGTAGTTTATCATTATGGAGCAGGTCAAGGTTTCATTAGCTACTTTCAGAAACAAAGTGCTGCTCGAAACCTTTTTGTCAGCTGCAGGTGTGTCATAGGTGAGATTCTGCAGATATAATAAATAGATAGAATAAAAAGAACTCTTGAGTATAATATAACAATCTGTATATGGCATATCATGACATGGTGATGCTAACCCGGTAAGCAATATAACGTGATATGACAATTAACCAAAAGGACACGTCATAGCATGATGTGACATATGACATAATGCAAAAGGTTACATGTGATAACGTAGAATGACGTCTAATACACTATAATTGGGCTACCTGATGGCTTGTGTTTCGGGGAGGTCTGACCTCCTGGACGTGGTTGTGCATGACCCCGTCCACAAAGTCCAGGTGGGATCCCGTGAGTGTGATCTTCCTCTTCCCACTATCAGAAACAGAGCAGCAGCCAATCAGAGAAGACAACGCTCGATTGTGCTCCAGGGATGACGCATCTTTGTCGGCCAATAATAGTTGACAGGCCAGTGCCAAGTCATTCGTTTTCTAATTTCTGCAGCGCTCTAAACCAGAGACGGCGTTTTCTTACCATGATAGAATGAAATGATGGAAACCTTACCAACAAGGTTTCCGAGAATAAGTCTCAGCTAAATGTACTGAAGTTAGTGACAAAGCACCGGAGGCAGATCCCAAAATAGCAAACTAAAGTTTTCACTGCACTTTTTGATAGATTTGTTGACAGTGCTGTACAGAGCATTTGTAATTGCCAAAGTTTAAAATGAAATAGTGAGATTAGTCATAATAACCACGGTGTAGATCACAATGTGTTTCTTTCTTCCTTAAAAAAAAAAGGAAGACCACATTTCCGATCAACCCGTGTGGCCTGATGAGAAAGAAAGAAAGAAGTAACCACGACAAACATGTTGTGTATGTGTATACACACACACACACACACACACACACACACACACACACACATATAGTCATACCTGATCCAGCTGCTCCCTGGTACAATGCTGGTGCAGGACGGGGATGACTGGTAGATGATTTTAGCATTGCCATGGCAACTACCGTCTGGGAGGAGAACACATGCGTTGACCGTGCCTTTAGTATTGGCACTGGGGATGTGGAACGTTAGTGTCACACCAGTGTGGTTCCATACAGGAGACCTGAGAGAGGAAACCAGATCAAGACTTTGACAACATATTATGCAGAATACTTCTATACAGCCAAAGGAAGAGCAGCAAAATGTGCCAGAACATAAGTCACCATCTCTCTTAACTCCCTGAAAAGGTGTTTTATAACAGAAATAGCTGAAAATCATCAATCCCTAAAGCAGAAGCACACTCAGCTTTAGTTTCAAGTTGATGCTCGACACTAACATGTCTGAGCAACAGCGATGACAAGCACAAGGTGCACAGGTTTATACTTAAAAAGGGAAATGCCACTCATTTTGATGTTGAGGCTTTCCTAAATCTAAAAACTGGGCATCTGACGTATCAGCAGCAGCACCATTGACAACGAAAAGGTTTCTGACTTTCTGCGACACAAAACTGAAGTTTATAATAAGCATGTATGTACCATGATGTAAGCCTCATCGAAGTAGAAGTACTTAAAAACCTCAAACAAAATCTCCTTGATTATGTCTGTGGAGCAGAGCCATATTATACATAAACAAGACCAGTTAGACTTTAGGAAAGAGCGGTGCACATATAGTATTGATTAGACAGTCACTAATAAGTATTGAATTTACCTGTGAGGTAATAAGTTCTATCTTCAAATTGTAATTTCTAGTGTAAGCGTAATTTTAGCCGCTCATAAACTGACTCACTCGTGTGGAGTGCAGTCCATGTCCGCCTGGATCCTCACTCTGGTCACGTCACTGAGGTTGTAACCAGACAACACTGCATGGTTTCTGCCGTAGAAAGACACGACGCTGGGAGTGATGGAGGAGATCTCCGGTTTCTGACAGTAAAACACACACAAAGATAATCCATTTTAATTAGTGCTGGGCAAGTTAACGCGTTCATTTCGCGTTAACGTATTCATTCATTAACGCCGACAATTATTTTATAGCGTGTAAACGCATTTTTAAAATTTATTATAATTATAATTTTTTTTTAATTGAAAGACAAGAGACGTACATATACATAACAACAAGAGGATGACAAGAACAGTGGGATAAAAGCCAGTAAGCATCCTATAGTCAGACTGTCTCATGTTTATCGTTTTGTATTGGAGATATGATGTCCCTTCAGGGTTGCCGTAGAGAAAAGACGACTTCCGCTGCTCTCCCTGGAGACTACTGGACATCGCTGCGGTAAAGTCAGCAGACACTTACATGTTAGTGCACCTATATGCTGACATTCACGGTAAACGCATTTAAACGGCACAGGTCGGGAGAGAGCGAAGGACTTTGAAAGTTAGCGGAAACATTAACGTGAGACAATATCCAGTTTCTTCAGAAGAACATCCGGTTTTCAGAATAAGATGCCAACAAAGTATGAATTATATTCACATTAAGTATGAAACATGCTACCTGTATCTCGTGAACCAAATGTTATTGCCCTTTTGTTCATATAGCAGCATTTTTTAAATAAAAGTGCGCAATACACTACTTTTGAATTCATTGTTGAACTTTGCCATAACAATGCGATTAATCGCAAAAAATCCATGCGATTAATCGCGATTAAATATTTGAATCGTTGCCCAGCACTAGTTTTAATGCACGTCACCCTGTACTGATGTTTTAATCTCCACTGAATGTGAAGGAGGTGAGCATCAGAGGAAGAACGTGTGAGAATTGAGGTTCAGACTTACAGAAAAGTTCATCCCTGACTCCATCATCTGGCAACTGTTGTCCTGCAGGAGGAAGTGAAGGGAAGAAATGAAGCAGGTTCACATGACATACACAGTAAAGGCACTCATCTCATTTCCTGTTAACTTATCTGGTAGTTGCTAAATGTAGCCAACATGAAGTTAACATTCTTGTTAAATATGTTTTGAAAGAGTTAAAATAATTATTCTTAACTAGTAGCAACAAATAATTATATACAGTCATAGTCTTCAATCTTACAAACGGCTCAAAATGAATGTGGTGTTGAGGAATTGGTGTACAAATGTAGCACTTGGAAACATGTATGAGTTCTGGAAAAGCCTACTGCATATAGGTAAATATAATATAATAATATAGGTAAAGATAAATACATAAAAACATGCATAATTACATCCTCCACTCCTCCATCTGCCCAGGAACAGCCGCTTTTGCTCCAGCCACATCCAGCCTCGATACACCGCCGACACCTGAAGAGAAAACAAATGTTATCACCTGTTGTTGATAAAACGTGAATCATAATGACACAAAGACCACATGATCGTAATACTGCATCACGTTTCATGATGATAAAACATGACCACTGCCAGACATATTTAAAGTATGAGGGTAAGCAGGACGATGCGGGGGGGGGGGGGGTTATCCAACAGTTGGACAGTTGTGAAAAGACGAGGTTCATTTCTTCTTTCGATACCTGAGACCTGATCATTTCATCAGTGATGCATCTGACTGACTGTGGACTTACAGGACAGAAGTTGGCGGTCCACTGATCTCAGAGCAGTTGAACAGCTTCAGTTCTTCCCTCAACTGTGTCGTCCCAAGTCTAAACCTAACCGTCACAGGCAGGCCTGTTCGGTGAAAACAGTAGAGTGAACGTCAGAGTCTTGGTCATAATATTCAGGAACACATGTTTATGTGATGTAACAATATATAACATGTTCACTTCTTCATTTAACAAAGACTCTGATATTATAGCCATTACTCACTGACCTTCAGCAGGAAGTGTGCTTTTTGAAAGGATGCAGGTGCATTGTGGGAACTGTGGAGGAGGGCTTTTTGTGCTACAAGGCTCACTTGTGGAGAATTGACAGGCAAAGTTAGACCGAGCCTCCCGGCCCACAGTGAGGTGTATCTGGATGTTTAGTGTGATCTGAGAAGAGGAGGATAAGAGTGTTTGAAGGAGAAACATGTGACAGTCACAACGGAGTAGAGTTCAAAGCTTGCATGTGATCTGTACCTGTCCAGAGCCGTCCTTTACTCTGTAGGAAACCATTTTCGCTTGAAAATCATCAGGAATGGATATCCAGTCTGAGTCTCGACACTCATCTTCAAATGTGCAACTAGGAAGAGAAACTAAATGTTTTAACCGAGTTTATGATTAATTAAAGGTGTCAACGTCAGATGTTGTTTCCCCGACCTGTTGTGAGAGCTGCACCAGACGCAGTACGGATCCTGTGCAGACCAACAGTCCTGCACGTTTGTGTATGTGCTGCAATCAGACACGGGTACGCGCTTCATCTACAACAAAACACAAACATAGCAACACTTTAATATACAGCACATTGTGGTAATGAAAACATCAGAACATTTTTAAGTATTCATAATCTCTCAGTGTTCACCACAGCCCTACACATGGTCCATGTGCAATGCACCTACCTGGCTTTGTAATGGCATGTACACATGTTTAAGATCCACTTGATCCAGAAGCATTTTGGGAAACACTTGGCGGTCGTCGTTGGCCCTGTAGAGCACCCTGGGACAGGTGGGGCGGTAGTTCTTGTCCACAGCGAGCTGACAACAACAACGTAGCTTTGTTTACTTTCAGACTGAGCTACTGTGTTTTGTGTTTAGGTGTGAGTCAAAGCTGAACTGGAAAGAGGGGAAAATCAAAATACCAGTGACAATACCAGCCGTAAACACTGGTTTGACTTTTCCACCATTTAAATCATTTCTGCGTATGAGAACATTATGCTGTTTTTGAGAAGTAAACGTGAACATTTGCGTTGCTACAACTTCTGCGAATCGAATGCGTATCTAAGAAGAAGAGGAAACCGCTATGTTTCCTGGTAAAGTCTGATATAGAGATAGTGTGGCTTTTCTTGGTAACCCAAAACGAGAGTTGAAGTGAAACATACAGTATATCATCTTTTGAGTATCAAGACATAAAAATAAAAAGATAATCAGACTGAGAATTTCCACAGCATCATCTTTAACAACAAAAAGTAAACTAATAGACTGACCTTTCCACCAAGTCCTGCTCTTTAGAGTGTTATATAGAGTGTTACATTTATAAAATCTATGATTTTTAGAGATCATATAAACACTTTTGAAATATATAATATATATATATATAATATTATTTTTGAAATCTTTAATCATGTGTGTTGAAAGAGGCTCTGCAGCACTTCAATGATGTTATCTAAGTGATGGAAGGAAAGCGATTGATGGTGTGATGATTGTGAAGATTTGCGGTGACAGGAAGCTGGTCGTTCTCAAGCACGAGTTGGACATTATTTTGCAGACTCCAAGAGACTTTTGAGCTATTGAAGAGTATAATCTGTTTTGACCTTTTTTTCCAATAATGAATAGAATGCAAAAACTTGTTCCACACACCTTAATGAGCTGCCCATCTCCTGTCCCGATGAAGAACACCACCCAGGCCTTCTGTCTCACTGCCAGCACAGAGGTCATGTACTTCTGCCTGAAGAGCACGGCCTTCGGCTTCAGAGTCTTTGGCTGAGAAACAAACAAACGCACTGATGATCAGATTAGGATCCAACAGGTATTGATGGATTCCTGAAGTAGCTTATGATGACTCAAAACTCAGTGCATTGCTGGGTCATCAAGTGATTGTGACTGATAATAAATCATGTTCATTCATATTTTTTGTTTGTCATTTCATTGTGCTTTTGAATGTGAGCCGCACCAGGAAAGCTCTGGCAGTCTGTACTTAGCCTACACCTCGTTCACCTCGTCTGCTCTGGAATGAACATCCATGTGGGTGATATGAGAGTGTTCAGTGACAGGAAGTGACATTTTAATTATGTTGTCACCATCTCCATAGCAATCAATAAGAGCCTCATGAACCAACTTCTCACCTTTGGATCACAGTTTTTCTTGTTTAATAAGACAAGTCAGTGAGCAAAACCGAGTTCCCTCCTCAAATGTGCTGACACCAGCAGAAAAGACTTTGAAATAACTTTGACCTTGTTTCTGTGTTGATTTACATGGAAACATCTATGGGGGAAAACTTAAATCATGTGAATTAGTAAGGTAATTAAGTCCCAAATGATTTATTTTTAAATAAGTTTGCTTGCATTATTATTCTAGCTTCTTAGAACGTTGCTCATTCATTTCACTCTTAAAGCACTTTGTAAACTGTGCTGATAATATGAAATATACACATTCATAGTATTAGTAGCAGCATAGCTGGTATAATGTCGTTATGATCGTTACCCACATGGACATTGGTTTGCACGGAGAGTGGAAGACTTTGTCAGTGCGTACAATGAGCCGTGGTTCCAGTTTTGTAACTGTAATGGAAACACCCGATCAATACAAAACGTTTATCTATAATAAAACCACCCACCGTCGGTGCTGTGTTCAGAGGGCAGACAGTGCCGAAGTCTGGATCTGCATCCGGGTCTCCGCTGAGATCCGGACTGATGTCAAACAGAACCAGCTCGGTGTTTGTTTGTCCTCCGTCCACACTGAACACGCCGCTCCACAGCACCGGCGGCCCGCCCGGGATCACCGCGGAGGCGAGGAGCTTGCTGCCTTCACCCCCATCACCATCAGAGACACGCAGGATCGCGCCCCGCAGAGACTCGAGAGTCTCCTTTTTGCTTGTTTTACCCTCGAGCCAAATGAGACGGACTTTGTTGTTCTCGTCACTTGAGGGCAGGTTGGAGAAAAGATAAATGATTAAATTGATCTGAAATCCATCCACAAACTCAGCATTGCCTTTGCATAGTTTGATTGAAGTGGTAGTGAAGGCGTCACTCAAAGAAAACATAGATCCTTTCTGATGGTGATTCGCATTATGAAGGTTCACTGCTTCTCGTACCAAGGAGCAGCTTTTCTTTGCGGGCTCATATTGCGGCTCATATTGCTGATTGGCAGTCAGAATGTAGGTCTCGGTACTTTTCTGCTCCACATCCACCAGGAAGCCGATGGACGCGCTGCTTGTCCACGGGGATCCCACCTGGATGTGCTCCCTGTACAGCACATTAGAAATGTTCTTCAGGTCCAGCACCTCGCAGTAGCCGCACTCGATCACGCCGCAGCTGATCAGCGCGTCATTCTCAACAAACGGCAACAAAATGTTGACGCCGAAAGTTGCGTTCCGCTCGTCTGTCTCGGCAACCCGGGAAAAGTGCGCGTCGTTGGTCTGATCGCTCCCCGTCAAGATCCCTCTCTGACTCACACTCTGGACCAGAGTCAGGTCGTGGCTCAGCTGGTACAGCCTCTCCTCCGTAGCGACGTAAACCGTGTTGGCGGCCACGGCGAAGTGGCGGATGTGTCCATCAAAAGGGAAGCCTCCGTTCTCCTCCAGGCACCGAGCCGGTTCTCCCCAGAGAATGAACAACAGACCGGGCAGCAGCAGCAGCATCTTCCGGCAGCACAACACTCACACGCTGACGGTCTTCATGGCACTCTGCTCTCCTCCACAGTGTCACTGGAGTCGCGCGTGGTCCTGCTGAAAAGAGAAGTGCTGAAAGTGGGCGGGAGCGCGCGCGTCCAGCAAAACCGAAAACTAACACATAATAATTTGTGCGACTTTACCGTTTTACGCTCGTCTGAGTTTGTCCCTTTTTGTTTTTACCAAGTGTTAAAACAAAGTGTATATTGTGTTAGTCTGATCGGTGATCGCCTCCAGCTGGGAACGCGTCTGATGCAAACACTTCACATGATGAACACATTATGAATAAGGCAGCAGAGGTCTGATTGGCCCGCTCAAGAATCAATTCTCATATGAAAGTAGTCGCTAAAATGAGTCCATTAAAGATCACGTGATTCATTTACATTGCGTCTTTGATGCTCCTCGATCCTCTATGAGTTCAGCAAAGAGTCCCAACAGGCTGCATCAGAGAACCCGCATTTCAAATCATGTTTAAACTACAGTACAGCTAATATGACATCTAGTGTCAGCTTTGGGAAGGTTGTTCTTAGTTGATGTCACTGACTCAACAAGTCAATGCAAATAGTTATGACACTATTTTCTGAGATCAGTTTTACTACATTGACAATACCAGACACATGTGACCTAATGAAATATCTTCACCAGCAACATATTTGTGTGCATTTAATTTTCTTCTCACATAAACCTTAACATTATATTTCAGTGTAAGTGTGGTGTATGGACTCGATGTATTTGCTTTTCATTGTAAACACATAATATAGCTTCATAATCACAATATAGACTATAGCCATAGCATGGAAGCTAGGCTGCTAGCACTTCAATGCTACTTTACTAGCTCAGTAACACGGACGATAAAACATAAAACACAGGATCACTTTTTTAAACTCACTAAATAACCTAAAATAAGTACAATTATTCAATTTACATAATTTCAGAAAGCCTGCTGTGGGCTGCCCTCTCGTGGTTGAACTTCCTGTTGTCAGCTACTGAGTGCAGTTTGTGACTTCCTGGTTAAAGTACGTACAATTAAATGAGAATGTCTCATGTCTCTAGAGATTTTCTTTTGCAGTTTGTTATTCAGTTTTCCATTCATATTTAAGCTAATTAATTTAGCTACGTAAGAGACAGTTTGTTTTCTATCGAGTTCTGGCTGCATATTAATATGAATTCATATTATTTTGTATTCTTCTCTTGGAGTGAGTTCTGCAGCATTTGATGGTGAAAAAGTCAAAGCCTTTAATCAACTCTTCACTTCAACTATTTAACTAATATTGTGGCAAACACACAAACGATCTGTTGTCCGTATTGATGTTTTTCTTTGTGTGATAAAACCTCCGAACGCAAAAGTAAAGATGTTAAATTAAAGAAAAAGAAAACCAAACACACAGAATTAAATATGATTATTTTTAAGAGAAGGTAAAAGATCATCTTCTGGCAGCAGACCACTTCCACGCTGACAGTCTTCACGGCTCTCTCTCTCTCCGCCACTGTGTCACTGGAGTCGCGCGTAAAAGCGCAGCGCGCCTCTGTTGACATGTGCTGAGACGCGCACGCGACTCGCGGAATTCTATAGTTTCTGTCCAATTCACCGTGAGACTGAATATGCAGAGAGAATGTGAGTTCACTCGCGGACAAACCCAGATGAGGTGAGTTTGCAGTAAAGTAAAACGTTTGAAGTGAATCTTCAGCTTGAGTTGTAGAGACCAACACCAGCGTGACCAGTTCAGAAGGAAGGAAACCCTCCCTGCAGTCTTTGTTAAACCCACTGGAGGGTGCAGTTCACCACAGTGACTTCTGCAGAAGTCAACTTCGTATTAACTTCCACTCATCTTAAATGTCAGGCGTTGGTGTCTCAGAAATGACGATGAGGAAATGAAATGATGTAACGAGCGCAATTCAGTGCCACAATGACGAGTGTTTGCAAGCAAAAAAAACACACTGGCAGATGTGTTCCTGTCGCAGCAGCTGCGCCTGGTGAGCTGAGTCATGCATATTGCTTCACGACCAATATATTATAAAGTCCTCCTAAAACAGGTCTGTACTCAACCATCTTCTACCTCAAGGGACTAAGGGCATTACATCACGATCACTTTAATAGATAGTTTTTAACTGTACGTTTCAATAGGCCGAGGTTCAAGTGGAGTGAAGGATTGTTATCTCGTAATTAAGTTCAGTTTGCCTTATCAACTGAAAAAGTGCACAGGTTGCACTGGAAAGATGAGGACAAAGCCAAACTTTAAATCACATTTATAAGAGCATATAAATCTGATTCGTTCACAAGATAATTGACCAAATTACCAATTCACTGTCGTGATGAGTGGAAGCATAAAAGTAGTCAAATTCATTTTCAGCTTTAGAAAAGAGCGACATTTTACTAACTGTCTACACCTAATAAAAACCATCATGACGTCTCTTCCTTTAATGATGGTTCAGAGTTCATGAAACATCAACGTTTGTACCTTCACTGAAACAAATGGTGATGTGGCATTTTCGTCAAAAAAAAAAAAAGACCTTACATAATTGCAATTAAGTACAACGAGACGTTTAAATGGGTGGATTTGCTCTTTCGAAGCCCGGAGCTTGCGCTGTCGCGTGCTGCCACTAGAGGGCGCTGTCCCCCCTCGGTGTGTAGATGCGGCGGCATGCAGGCAGCAATCCGGTCAGAGGCAGCAGAGCGTCGGGAACTCCAGCAGCTCCGCTCCGTATACATCTCCGCTGATCCTCCGTGTGAGGGATTCATTCATCCCAGTGAGAGCAGCTGCTCGGTCTGTCCGCACGGCGTCCGTCCATCCAGCTGTTGATATCCACTCCTTCCATCCAGCGGTGCTCTGCGTCCGCATCTGCGTCTGGGAAGGTCAGACGCATCATTTTTTAAATCAGCGGACCTGGCAACTTTTTGGCATTTCTCTCTCTTTCTCATCCCCGGGAGATTCTTCTGCATTCAGCGGGCGCTGGTGAGTCTCCCTGTCGGTGTTCTCATGTGAGGTGCGTCCCCTCTGGACTCAAACCTCTTGTCAAGCCAGATGTTTAGTATTTTATTGACCCAACGACACCTTTGAGGACGGTCATATGCACCATCTGTTTCTCTCATGGCATAAAATGATAGTTCTGTATCTGACTGGCGGACATGTTTTAGTATTCATGTGACTTTAAATAAACATTTCTTTCTTGATATTTAAATATGTTACAATCAACAGTTTCCTCAGTGATCTTTGTTTTTTTATTTCTAAGATGAACTGTAACATCTTAAAAGTTGGACAAATCTGTTCAGTCAGTCACTCGGGCTGGTGAAAGTGAACACATTCAGTTTTCTGTGATACAGTCAAAGCGCACCTCGAGTTCATTCTCCCTGAATGTGCAGTTGTGTCTCCCTCCACCTCGCCTTATTGAGTTTCGAGGACGTAATTGGCATTCACGAGCAGCTCTGAGTGTTGCATAATAGCCCGCATCTCAATGGGATTTAGGGTCAGTCGACACATCCCACACGGGTGCTTGCCAAACCGGGGTGCTGGGGTCTCCCAGGGGTCCTGAAGGAGGTTGTGGGTGCCAGCTAAAATGACGATGGAGGGAACGAAGGCACTCCAACGTCATCTGAAACAACAAGTTACAGCGACTCAGCTGGCATGCACATAAGAAGATAAAGTGCATCTTGGTCCCAATGAAATGTTAAAGACTCAGTGTAGGAATGTACCTCAGTACATTTACTGAAGTACTGTACAATTCTGAGGTACTTGTACTTCAACAACTCCACTGAATTACTTTAAAAATCAAGATTTTATGAGGAAAATATACAATACTCTTAAAAAAAAATATGATGCTGTTAACACATAAGTAGGCTTACTATAGTGTGGCTTTTAAAACTTAAAAAGGTACTCTTTGAAGTTTTGTAGTAGCGCTATGGAGCGATGTTTTTATGAGAATGTACACCTCATTGTATTTGTTAACAACAACTCCACCGGGCGCCTTAAACTACACTTTGTTAAAATTAGTTATTTAACTGAAGTAAAACTGTGAATTAAACTGTGAAAGACGTTAACTTGCATCAGAGTATATTCTCCACTGTGGTATTTCTACAGCTACTTAAGTAAAGGATTGGAATACTTCTTCAAACTGCGGATGACTCATAGAAAGTTTTTTACCCTCCGACAGCAGAGAAAGACTAAATCTTCTCAGGCAGGGGCGCTTGCGATGAAAAAAAGTTTGCTCAAACCGGTCCAGAGTGGATCAGGATGAGGGCGCTCTGACAGAGACCGGTCCCCTCTGGATGAAAACAGGCAGTGAGTAGGACTCAGATGACAGGCCTGTGGTTTGCAGGCTTTCTATAGCTCGCGGTGCAGCAGGTCTCCTCCCATGGTCTGGAGCTCAGACTGGCCTGTAATCTCCCTGAACCGCAGCGGCACCACCACCCAGATTCATTTCTCAGGGTAAAAATGACACAAAGCCCCAGCTGGGCACTCAGCGGAGTACGAAAAATACTCGTGTCCAGTTTGACAGTTTGGATGGTGTCCCTGTAGAGCAGAGGCCCATGGGTAAAAAAACAAACTATACTATACAGGACGCATCAGGTTGTATTTCAACAGTAACAGCAACACTTCAGCTGTGTAAACATTAGAGTGGCTCAACCTAAAGGAAACAAATCGGTACTGTAGTCAAACAGAAAGTTAATAAGCACAGCTGAAACTCAGCTTGTACTGCAACAGTGGTACTCATTTTTGCCCTGCAGTCTATATTTATTATTTGTTTTGAGTGCGTCATTGTGACGATATGTGTAGGTGTACCTACTGTTTTGTAGACCATTTTCAGAGAGAGCGAGAGTGAGGATGGTGGGTGGAGTGGGCGGACGCCATAAATGGCAAAATGTGAAGAAGAATGACCGTGACGGTGGGGAGACACTGCTGTGTGTGTGTGTCTCTTCCTCCTCTCTCTCACTGGTGTTTCCCTGCTGCTCCGTGGGAGAGCGAGGGGAGCACTGCAGCGGTGTGTGTGTGCGTGTGTGCGTGCGTGTGCTCTTGCGGTAATACGCGTGAGAGGTATCTGTTGCTATAGTAAAGAGCCATAGAAGCGGTTTGTATGGGTTACTACTATTCTGTTGATTTGCTGTCGACATTTTACACAACGTGTTACAAACAATGACTGAAGACGTTCCCTCCGCCCTTGTGCTTTGTCTCCTTTAGAGCGCACCTTTCTCTTGTACGGATAGCGTGCGTTACCCTGGTGGATGTGCAAATGATGCAGAAACGCCGGACAGGGACCAACTCATTTGAGAGCCAACGTGACATTAGATTCAGGCAGAACTTGTTATTTTGCAGTTGGTCTGGTTCATTTCTAACCAACATGCAGAAGCCGATGGTTTCCAGAGTTTGGTTAAAAGGCACCATCTGAACAGCAGCAAATTAGCAAATGTTTTTGCATGAGTAGATGAGGATTGGCTAAGACGTGGGAGATAATGATAATGAAATCTGCTTACCAACACTTAGCGAACACGTTTAACCCGTACAAACAAAACAAGGTGTAAAAACAACATGTACGGTTGTTACGTGCGGGACTATTTCTTTGCAAGATGCACATACACTTCACAATGAAATACAACGTGTTGACAATTGAGCTTTAGAGGTGCTGGCAGGCACACTTTGTTACCTGTGGACAGAGCCGAGCTAGCTGCTTTTAGTCTTTATGCTAAGCTAAGCTAACCGGCTGCAGACTGTACCTTCACTGTTGCTCTTAACCCCTTGTCGGCAACAACCAAGGTTGTCGTGGAGAACTTAAATGAACTTCATGCTCATTTTCAGGTTCATCCTTGCATTTTGAATTTATACCAGAACATTTATACTCGCTTTAATGTTCAAAATACACTTTTTCTTTCTCGTACCGTCTATCTGAATATACCCGTATTCATCTTCTGTCTGAAAACGCTCCGTCTTAGCGCCTGTCTCTTTAAGCACATTCTCCTGCTCTGATTGGCGCCTTTGCAAAGGTAGTTCTCCACGTCGTGGTATATTCTACTGAGCCTGCATGGGACATAGGACGGTGAGCCCATGGTCTGAATGGCTTGTTGAATCACTTTGTCAGATATTTTTTCTTATTTGACACCGTTAGTCGAGACCTTCACTGACAATTGATTCGCCTGAGGTGTAACAGACTGGATCATGGACTCAAAAAGCTCAAACTACACTAGAGGGACAGAACAAAATGTTCCTGCTGTCACTGTTATTACCATTACAACATCCCTACGGTATAACGCACTGTTTTGACTGGTGGGCCGAATCGTAGAGTCCACATTAATCCTGTTGAAAAATAATAATATTTAAAGACGCTGACGGCTGCCACGAGGGCCCCCGCTGAGAGAGACACACGATGATGGATGAGCGACCGCCGCTTGAGCCACACCAAGCGGCGCACAGCCACACCATATATGGGCGCGTGTGTGTTGGTATAAAAAGGGGAAAAGGTTAGCTTAAACTCTGGAGTGCGTGCTGCAGCGGATGAGCAAGCAAAGTGCTGGAAGTTTGCTTCATACCAGTGTTGAAGCTGGCCAACATGTCTCTGGCACTGACGCGCGCACAAACACATCTGTCAGCTTCTATTTCACCAGGCGCTCAACGTCCGTTTTCACTTTTCCTCGCTGTATCTCGTTTCAGCCAACAGACACACGGATGAGCGAGGAGATTTTTTTTTAATGACGGCCACCGACGATCATTTCTCAAACACGGCCGACACTTCAGCCGGAGATGTATCGGTTCTCTAAACCGAGCCAATACAATTAACAACTTTGGAGTTACTGTTAGCTTTGGATTGTCAGATGTTGTCGCGTGTTCCTTTTATATTACATTTTCTTTTTGCCATGTCTGAAAAGAGAAACAGAAAGGCGTCGATATGTGTTATGATATTAATAAAACAAACATTAAATGGATGACTGATCAAACAGTTTGAGCCAACAGAAACCTGGATTGTGAACTTTCTGGCAGAAAGAATCTGGATCATGCCCAAACACTTAAGCATGAAAACATATCGGCTGAACGTTCAGTAAACAGCGTTCACCTTCACCAGTTTATCCACAAGACTTTTCCTCAACTCAGAGGACGATATCACTTTTTAAATCCCATCCGAACCATCAGCGCCACGTGTTCGCCCGACAGTGACAGCGCTGCGTCATTACACCGGCCTGTTCGCCTCCTCTTTGATGCCTTAAGTGCAGAATGTGAGACAGAGCAGCACTGATCTCACATTAAGATGAATGCAGATCCTGTCAGCTGGCTCAGTGCCGGTGAAGATTTAAGTGACAGTGGAGACCATAACATGCCAACTGATGGACTGAAACAGTGACAAACTCACGGGGGGGTGTGGGGGGGGGCGACCACACACAACTCTCTGCAAGAAACCAAGACACAACCAAGTGTGTTTTTGTTGTCTTCTAAATCATAGTCGATGACAATTCACTGCGTTCCGGCTGCATTGCCGGTCAGGTCGTATTCTAGTCTGGAGTTTCTGTTGTGAGACGGCAGCACAGCTCCTGAGGAGGTTTTCCTCTGCAGCAGTTCAAATCCATCACCCTCCACTTCACAAACACACACACTTCCCTATGAGGAGAGTGCTGCTGCCACCACTGAACACAGTCAAAACAAACACAAGCCTCAGCCCGGCGTGACTGCTGGTGTATTATCTCTACTGATTGGACGCGCAACATTCCTCTGGAGTCATTTACAGTTAGAGTTCAATAAGGATTCTAGTTGCTGTCGGCATGTTTTGGGTTAAAAGTTGGAAGAGCCGCCAGAAGAAAAACAGTGTTTGAGGCAGAGGGTTAGAATCTATTACCTGCTGAGATAACTTCACAGTGGGATGTTTTCTCACTAAACAGACGTGCGCCTGGTTGTTTTAACGGGCTGCCGTTGTGTTTCCCTTTGGATGACTTCAGCGCTGAGCGTGCGTTATTCTGCACTCTATCTTCCTGACACGTCTCACACACCTGCAGGAACAATCACAGATAGGAGGTCAAACAGACCGACACTGCCGTCTCTTTACTACACACCCAAGAGGCTCTCTCTCTCTCTCTCTCTCTCTCTCTCTCTCTCTCTCTCTCTCTCTCTCTCTCTCTCTCTCTCTCTCTCTCTCTCTCTCTCTCTCTCTCTCTCTCTCTCCAATTCTTTCTTCTCTCTCTCTCTCTCCCTGTCTGTCTCTCTCTCTCTCTCTCTCTCTCTCTGAAAAAGGTAACAAACATACTAAAAGTCGTGTTACTTAAGGGCTGAATTCAATATAAAGACATTCGTAAGAATATACTTTTCTGATCCCAGATACCCATTATATTACACTATACAATCATATATATCATTATTTCAACATGAAATAATATTGAATCAGCCCTGACATTTCCCTTGGAAGCGTACTTTGAGTTCTATATATTCAAGGCCACAATTCTGTAAGCCGTATTTGGATAAAACTAATTTGTCTGACACAAAAGGTAACTACGGGCTTTTTTTCCCAGTGTAGTCATTCATAGCGTGATGCTTCTGCTAATGGAAGTCCTCCAGCTGGAGGACACTGAGAAATCACAGTATGACTCACATGGATGGTGGTGGGAGCTAAAAGCAGTAATACTGGCAGAAAGGAATATACAGCATAAAACAATCTAATGCCAGAAAAACTATCACGTTGTAAGCGTTGGACTGTGCCTAAGCATCAAAACAACAAAAACAAAAAGCATTAACTTGTCCGACATGTTTCCTCAGACGCTGCGAGGATGGCTGGCTGACCTCGGAGCTCACCGATTGGTTCGCTGATCTTCGCTGGCCGCAGCTGCCGCCATGGCCAAAAGCCCAGAGGTGAAGCTGGCCGTGTTCGGCAGAGCGGGGGTGGGCAAGTCAGGTAAACTGCTCGATTAAGTGTTCAAAGTCTGTGTAGGTCCTAATTCACAGGTTCTTTCAAAAGTCTCTTAAGACCACAGTACAGTTGCTTTTGACTAAAACTTTAAACTATTTCCAGCATAAACTGTTGGGTATCTGCAGGTTTCATGCTGTGTTTTATCCCTATTGGCCTCATTGATGTTGCCACTGTGCGTCTCAGCATGACCTCTGCTTTCTAATGTTTTCCCTCCAACATCCTGTCAGTATTTTTATACTCGCCACAAGTTCTCCTCGTGCTTTTGTTTGCGTAGTCAGCGTTTCTGAAGGTGGTTTGCGGTCTGGCTGAAATACACCCTCCCTCCCACAGATTAGTCCGTCGAGTCATCATTCGGTTTCGGCGTTCCACTGCAGGCTGCGTTACCTCGGCCTCAGCTGGGTCTCATGTATGTTTCCTCCGGTAGCTAACACGATAACACGGACCATATGTTTCCTGCCCCGCTGCAAATCAAGACGGATCGCTCCGGCGTAGCATTCAGCTATTGGAAAACATGCCTCGAGATCTCCATGTCGGAGGAGCCCATTAAAATGCCTGAGGAGGTCAACTGAAGTACTGGACTGCAGAGTTCATAACCGTCAGCTGAGAGGAGTGTGGCTGTAAAACACGGCAGTGAGGCTGACTGCGTCTGACATGCAGGCCTGAAACAGAGACATTGAAGCACAGCTGGTCCCGCCCGTCTCCCGCTCACTTAATGAAGCCCGTCATTCCTCTTGATCAGCTGTCACCTGCCCTGATCTTTCACCACAGCTGACATTTCTTCTGTTTTCTTCGGTGACTTCCTGTTCCTGTGGCTGCTCACCTCGTGTTCGTCACTTACAATACTAGAAATGGTTGAAAGGGTTATTGTTCAGGCTTCAGGCGTGACTGTATGTCACAGCTCCTTTTCTTTAAAAGATAGCACCGCAGTGCAGCACATGTTCACCAAAAAAAAAATACAATACCAACTCCCCCTTTCACGTGAATGGCTGATTCATGCAGCTCTGCAGTTGCCTGATCCTTTTCAGGCGAGCCCGTGTTCTTTTTGATAGGAAAAAAATCAGCCACACAGCAGGACAGTAGTCGGCGTTGTCACATCTGACGCCACATGCAGCCCTGGTGATCCGTTCAACAATGAACGGCCCTCAACTAAACATAGCTCTTTAGTAGAAGCCCAGGGATGCTAATGAATCAGCCTTCCCATTAACGGACAAGCATCGGGCCGTACACCCCCGCTTCATGCACAGTATAAAATATGTTTGCTTTGAACCTTGTGGTGTGTTGGAGTGAGCATTCTCCGGTCTGTATTTACTGTACTTCCATTTCTGCTAAAGCTGCAACATGCTTTAAACAGAGGACCACAGCTCAACCTACCACCTACCCACCCAGCTGACGTGTCCCTGCTCACTCCCTCTCTGAACTCTGACCTCCACGTGTAGGAGGCGCTGTGGACAGCAGTACGTGTGCATGTGACGCTGATGTTTCTTACTTTAGTTGGACGTCAGCGTATTTGTGCTTTCGTGGTGATCAATCTCATCCAGGAGCTGTTTGCTCCCCTGCTGGGTGGAAAGAATGCGTCCGTAACGAGCAGCAGCAGACCTGCTGGGGGCCTTGGCGTCGTTGGGAGTTAGCTGGGCCCTTCGTGATGGTCTGACCCGGACTCCTGCAGAGCCATCCAGCCCCAATAAAGAGCAGAGCGTACTACCTCAAGTCGGTGGTTCTGGCACTCTGCAGCCTTTTGGTTTATTGACTCAGCAGAGGGACACTGGGGTTAGGAAATCAGATAAATATGTCCAATTACTGTACCTCCAACTTGGTCCCTGCTAAACACACAGACAGTGAGTTCATCCCAGTAATTAAAATAGTCACTAGTAAGGTTTGGAGAAGTAAACACTCCAATGACTACATCT
Organism: Lycodopsis pacificus; assembly: GCA_028022725.1. Lineage (NCBI taxonomy): Eukaryota > Metazoa > Chordata > Actinopteri > Perciformes > Zoarcidae > Lycodopsis > Lycodopsis pacificus. Next base: position 6,618,690 of record CM051709.1, read on the forward strand.
GTAATACTCTTATTATTGACGTATTTAAGAGGAAAACGGCAGCAAATGATTCACCAGTAGGTACTTTACTGCAGAGATCCAGACTTATGAGTCTTTTAGCGCTTTGTTTTTGTTTCACGGCCCAGAACTTTACTTTGTTTACTCTCACCAGCTTTGTTTTCGTACACAACCAATCCGGCATCAAGCAGAAGTTAGACAACATTAGTGACTAGCCGGTGAACACAGTAGAGCATTTAGCAGCTAAAGAGTGAAGATATTTCCCTCAGGAGTTGGTGGAGACCAAAACGGAGCTAAAGGGAGAGTGGACATCGGACACAACTCCTGAATGCTAACGTTGCTCAGTGTCTGCAACTGAACTGTGAACAAACAAAACGACCATAACTCACAAACACTGTGCGTATCCTTGAGGTCTAACAAAAATGGTGAATGCTTTATCTTCCTCATGAAATATTTGCAATCATTTAATAAACAAACTAATGAATTGATTACCAATAAAAACTTGCAGAAAGTGTGAGTCACTACCTGGCGTTTAACAAATGATATGAAGAGAAGCAGGCTTTTTATTGTTGGCACACGCACACATTGGCATATAGAGATGGTTGGACGTTCTTTTGGGAAATTAACTTTATGAGGTGCAAAGCGCCGGCTCGTAAAAAACAACTCGTCTCGTCGCTCCCCAAACATTCCGCCTCCTCCCCTCAGCCTGTCTGACGGCCAGGAAGCAGAACAACAACAATGGAGCGGGCCAAGATGTGTCCGCCTCAGAAATACTACAGCTTACCACCGTCAACGCCAAGACGGGACCATGAATCAGCCTAATGTACGAGTCTGCAGCGTGATAACAGTCATTGAGAGGGCAACGGCACAGAAACGATCAGCGCCGGACGGACTGACGGCTACTGTGCTGGACTGAGAAGTAAAAAACTCCCAAAAGCCAAGTGCTTACAGTTTAGTCAGCATCTGGGATGGTGACGATTACTGATCACTTGTCAAACACACCGTGTCCGCTGATAGTGGGAGAAATAGAACCGTCTGTCTTATTATTATTATTATTATTATCATCATTCATATAATATTAGATTATTCAGCTGAGGAGCCTACGATGTGTGAGGTAACATACCAATGAGGTTGAGCTTTCTTGTAAATGCTTTATTTATAATTTTGACGGATTGACGTTCCACAAATGGGGACCAAATCATGCAGATTATTTCCCTTATTTTAATATTTGACATTCTATATAATTGTATTGCATTTGGAACTCTCATGTTAATGCGATACAGTCAATGAAGGAGCCATTGTACACGATAACAGCAGGTCTCTAAACGGTTGAGACAATATTACATTGTGGGCTCACGTTAACGACTCTGAAATAGGCCTCCTGCTGAAATCTCTTACACTCAAATCACTATTGGAGGGATCATGCTGCTTCAAAAATCAACTTCCTGCGATGCCTGCTGGAGGATATGAAAGTTCTGGAAAGTAATCGAATAACATCCATCAGGGCTCTCGGTGCTTAGCGCCTCGCTCTGCACACCGCCGGCCAATTAGCAGGATGCAGAGGCTCGGGGACAGACGCTGCACATCTCGGGCCTTTTGACAGCTGAGAGAGAGCCACACAGCTGTGAAGCTGGCCGGCTGTTTGACTCCCGGTGATTACATTCTGCGCGTCGAACCCGGTGAGCCGCCCAAAGCGCTGACTCATCGCATGCATAAGTGCTCTAATCAGCGCGCCAGAGGTAGCTTTGACTCTTTTTAGATAAGAGAGCCGGGAAAAAGGTTCACGAGTGGCTTTTAAGAGCGACTGCAGCGATGCGAGTGTTCGGATCATTAAGTGACTTTCATGTACCGATTAGGAGTGTGTTACATAAGACTTTGGCCGACTTCACTTGAGCGTTGTTCTTTGTAATTGTGCTTATTTGTTCAGTTTGTGTAGAGCTCAGACTCGGGGGTCATGGCATCTTGCTGAAGTCAAGTAGGCCATAGCAACAGTACGGCCGTGTAAACGACCAACACTAGATTGTGATATTGAACAGGATGAGTGATGTGGCTGCAGTGTAAAGGAAGTCGTTTTAGGGCAATTTCCTGTCGCTGTGGGGATGTGTGCAATCTTTGCAACACACAAGGACAGAAAACTGCTTTGGTGGAGTATTTTAAGGATGGGAAAGACATTCTTTGAGATTAGGAAAGACAGGAACCACTGAAGCGAGACACAGATCCACAAGTTATTAATTCTTCATTCAAGAGTTCACCGAGTTTTATCTAAGCTGCCTGTAATACAGAAAACTGGCACAGAGAAAGAAAATGTCATGGACGTCAGCGTCAGGCACCAGTGGGTTTCTTTCAGCCTTAAATGGCTTTTGATTTCTCTGAAAGAAAATGTGCTTTTAGTGCTTTTTTCTTTCACTTATTCTTTCCCTGCAAACAAATGCTGAACTAAGAAGCTGCACAAATGAATACCGTGGTATCAACAACAGACTGTGATGTGAAAGGAGTCGCTTGTAGGGACGAACCCACAAAGAATTCCACTCTGCGGTTACCCATAACTCTACAAAGCGTTTTATCGTCTTTTGGTTGTTTTGGTTTTACAGTCAACAACTTTAATATCTTCGTTCACCGCCCTCATCAACTCTGCTTCCCGCCTCAGCGGCAGGCAACTGTTTTCAGTGGAAAAGCTCCGATAAACCTCGCCAGTTGCTATAAATCAATATCAGCAAGTTGCACCGATGGAGACAAATGGATGATTAAACTGATGGATAATCTATAGCAGAAAGTGTATCAAATGGTCAGCTGCGTGATAAAAGGTTCCTTTAGGCTTGAAAATAAGCACTGCAAATGTGAAATTATCGTCTGGTAACTGTAGCCTATTTTACCCACGCAGCTGAGCCAGGCAAGGTAAAGCTGCAGCTTTATGTACAAACGCCTGTCTAAATGGGAGATGTATTCGGACAACAAAGCCAAATTGCTTCTGTATTTGCTCAAAGAAAATTGGTTTCTATGCAAACACGGTTTTCTGCTCACAGGAAGTGCTTAAAAAGTAATCGCAGCAAAGTGAGAATGAAATAGCCTTTTACCTTGGTTGGGCAATATTTATGGTTTACAAAATACATTTGGATGGATTACGATTAAATTCCTTACAGATATCTATGATCCCCATAGGATGAATCCAAATGATCCTGATGATATTTGAGATCTCGTGAGCATTTTTAAATACATAAAAATAAGGATTCAAGGATCACTTATTGTCATTATGCAACAACGAAGTGCAGTCACCGTCCTCCTGTTGTCTTATTTCGTCCATCTTATTTTCCCGGAACCTGACATCAGACATCCAGGAGTAGGCCGGGTAGTGAAGTAGCCTTTAGCCCTAGCGGAGTTAGCTTAGCTTCCATCTCGGCTCTCCACCCTGAGGCCGTCAGCATAACGGTGAACATGTACAGACTTTCAAGCAACATAAATGAACATTTCATGTCCTAAATGGAGGGAGAAGAAGCAAATGCTCGTCTATGCCTACACCAATTAATCAACATGTTAGCATGCTGACATTAGCATTTAGCCATGTACCAACAGTTAGCTATCAGCTTGCTAGCAACTGACAGCATCTGAATGAACTCAGAACTTTCCAGGATCTTTGTTTTGTAGCGATAGATAGCAGGTATAAATCGCATTTCTTTATTTTTATTTCACGGACAACAATAGTCTAATTAAGGAGCAGCAGGTAGATGCAATTAGTATCACTGCAGCCTAAAGGCCCAAACTCACTGAAGGCAATAACCAACGCGCCTCACACAAGACAATTAATGCAATCACAGAGTCAGCAGTATTTTAGGAAACGGTTGCCATTTAGGCTTTATTTGTGGATATTACAGATACCCCTCAATCTTTTAACTTGATCTAATGCAGGTCCTGGTTCAAAACTGTAAAATGGATACGATTAAACAATTGGTTGGACTTGTTGAGACCACAAAAACACTTGAAATTGTACAGAGTGAAGCTTCTCTTGCCTGATTTACAATCTTCGGCTATTACAACCAAGTTATATTTTGGTCTACCATCAAGTAACAGCTGATGTGACCAATCGTTGGCGACGTTTGTCTTTATAAACAGTGAAAGCAACAGTAGTACCGTAGTATTATTATTAATCCCTCATTTAAAACAACAGGTAGCCAATGCTCTGTGCCTCCAGTCAGGATAAAAATCAGAAGATTAACAGACGTCCCTGGACTCACGCGCAGCCGCAGCGGACCCATAAAGGGAGACGGCTGTCACAGGAAGGTGGGCTTCTTGATTGGTTGGGTCTATTTCTTCTGTTGAATTATTTTTAGTGCACGCTTCCGACATATTGTCGCCGCTGTCCTTGGTCCGGTGCGTGAGTCATCGCTGGTTATTTCCCTCCTTGCTTTTTAACAGCCTAACCGTCTGGAGATTAGCAGCGCTTTTAAAATTTCATAATGGATCCATTAAGTTGTTTTTTTAATATAAATTCCAAATGCACGATATCAGCCAAGGTTCAGGTTCATGTTTAATATTCAGAGCCACTCTCAGCGGTATTTGATTCATTCATCACTGGTCCCGCCCACCTCAAACCCTTTGTTCTCCTCTTCAGATCAGTTATGTAACTTTCTGCTTTCCTGTTAATCATCTCCACACTGGAACATAAAGCTTTACTCTGCATTCATTCATTCATTCATTCATTCATATCACAGCCTACGGAGACTCCCAGTCTCTGTCCACGTGACAGCAAACAAAACCAGGATCAGTCCAGACTGTCCTTGAATTAAAAAAGGACAGAAAAAGGACAATAGAATGAATATTTCCAACCCAGCTTCACATGAAGCACTGCTAATACAACGACAGTGACCATGAGGTATATTAGAAAGGATAAAAAACTGAAGAAATGTGTTATTTTCTAAGCCAGTATCTGAAACAAGTAACACGATTGATCAGATGTCTACAGCGATGATGTGAAAGTTTCCTTTCAAACTGTCGTGTTTTTCTGCCGCTGCAGTGTGAACAAGGTTGTTGTATAAAGAGCTGTAAGAACGCGGGTCGACAGCCTTCACGGTGAAAGTAGGCTCCTCACTTTCCCCCCAGCTGCTCTCCGCCTTCATGTGCGTAATCACAGTGCAGATCTCTCTCTGAGGGTGTGGTTGCCACAGCACCTCGGCCCTCATCTGCCTCACAGATGGTTCTCGGTGAATAGCGCTGCGGTGGTATTGTCAGGGACTAAATTAAAAAAGGGGATGAACGCGGCGTTAGAACCCGCACGCCCTTCCCGTTCTGACCCCCGCGACTGCAAGCTCCCGTCCTCCCGCCTCTCCAGAGATGTGAAATCAAAGCCTCTCTGGTGTCCCTTGTTACAGAGCGGCGGGGCCCTCGAGGAGAATGACTCTCTCTCTCTCCCCGTCCCGCTGCCATTGTGTGCTCATGGAGCTGGTCCAAAGCGGAGCTGGTCCGACCTTTACTGTCATTCAAAGGGAACTTGATACATCACGGTGTCGTGTTGTGCTCGAGCGGAGGTGTGTTGAAAAGTTGCAGCATTGCATAAGGCACACCAGTGCTTCTCAGAGGGGGTGCAAACAACTTTGAGCTCTAAGTGAGTGAGTCAGCAGAACTGGTTGAACGACAATTAGCAGCATTTTTCGAGCTCCAATGGCTTGTTCGGCACGGCTCTCGTGGTGGTTAGCTTCAACTTGTGCTTGGCTGTTGCGTCTCTTTCTCTTGGCCTATGTTGTTGTGATCTTCCTCGCCATGAACTATGTATATTAAATATGGAAGAAATGATTTCGGAGCTCTGTCAATGGCCTCATATTGATTATAAAATTGAAAGTGCTGACGAAGCTAATCGCTATCCTTGTAATAACAATAAATATTTTTCCACGATGTGTTTACATGATGTTCTCTATCCCCTGTGGTCAAATAGTCATTTCCCAGAGACGGAGCTGCTCAGGAAGACAGAAATAAGTTCATTAGTCGAGTCAAATCTCAGCGGACGTCAGTGTAGTTAATATTGAATGGACGTGAGGACGACAGGACCGGACTGTGACTGGCCGACAACAGCAGGTCATCCAATTCAAATGAGCTGAAATCTCAAATGATGATTTGATTAGACAAATAATGCTAATGTCTTTTGTGAGAGGGCCAGTCATCAACGAGGTACAAATGTGAATGTATTTAAATGGCCTCATGATGGACAGTTTATTAAAATCACATATCTTTTCACTTAGAGCGACATCAGCATTCATTTTGAGTCATACTCCTGGTAACATGACAGGTGAAAGTCCAATATTCCCTTTATTTAGCTCTAGTTTTGTCTCCCCAAAAAAACATTTGGCTTTTCAGCAGCTAAATGCACCAAGTTCACTCGCTAGTTGCCAACTTTGTCTGCCGTTTGGGTGCTGACCAGGAAGTGTGCATTATGTTTAGAAGAGCTGCTTTTGCTAAAGAATAAAAAAAGACTAATTAAAGGAGTGCGAGTGAATTGAAACAGCAAAGTTGCGAGCTGTAAAACCAAAGCGATGAGCTGAGAGACGCTAAAATGCGCCGTTAAGCTGAGAGGAACAGCAGTCATCTGGGTTCACCGTTAATAATGAAACCTTTCACATTACAGAAATGTATTTGCAACAATAGCTAAGATGCAAAAAAAAAAACAAGGTTGATATTCAACACAATTTCATCAGTATGTTATATCTTTAATTACACACGTGTGTGTTTATGTAGAAGGCAACCCGATGCAAAGATCGTCTGTTTTACCAACATTACCAGCTGATCTAATTACACTGCTCATGATTGCAGCATTAGAGATTTATAGAGGAAACTATTTACTAGCTCAGGAGAGTACATAGAGTACATTGCATTTCGATTTATGACGAGAACTTGGCTTGAGGTGGCAGAAACGTTCTAGCAGCCATCTTTTGACGGAGTGCGTTTTCTGCACAACATTTGAATGGTAGGCCGTCTGCCAGCCACAGACTGGGGGGGGGGGGGGGGGGGGGGCTGCTCACGCTGATATTATGAGTGATGGATTCATTTTCACTGCGGATCACAGCAGCTCGAGGGCTAATATTTGCAGTTGGGATATTAGATGGAAATTGGTACGTGTGGGATTAAAAGGGGTTCCTGCAAAAGCCCCTCAGCACTCAAGGGTTGTTCATTTAAAATATGTAGTTTGTTTACAAAGACAGGCCTAATTATGAATTATCCCATGGCTAATGACGAATCAAGCATGGCAGAAAATAAATGGGAAGCTGGTCTATTATTCTCAGAGGAGCAGTTGCTCTGATTATGCCTGACATCTCATTCATTTAAATGATGTGCAATAACCGGGAATCTGCAACACTCGGTCCCTAATGAGTTTACCGCACAGGCACGTAGGAGAAAAGTGATGAGTCTTGCTGGTAATTGGCTGTAATAGGATCTGGCGAACAAGAGTGATGCTGAGATCTTCTTGAAGTATTACTGGTTTCGTAATTTGGGAAAATATATTGTTCCTCAAGGATGCATGTTACTCTGATCAACGTGAACGGTAAAAAGTTGCATCAAGTTGCGTTTGTTTTTCTATTCCCATCTGGGTCACATGGATAATCAAATTCCTGAGGCGTAACTAAGCAGCACGGAAAGCAATGACTCAACAAAGGAGAGCGAAGCAGATAGCTGATGGCTCCATTGATTATTTGCTAAGCCCCTTCCATTATAGTTACTGTTGCTAGGGCTCATATGCAGTTTATGACAGAGCTCTTAACGAGGTAGACAAAAGCAGGTGCGTTGTTTCTAACAGGTGAGTATTTGACAAATGAGGACAGCTCACTGGCAGACGTCGTTAGCTGTACTGCAGCTAACTAGCTAATTAAGCTACCGTTAGCTCTGAGTTGGCTGAAACCGCCGCCCCCGGCTGATTTTTTTAATGTTTACAACCGACTCATTTCAAAAGGATAAACTTGTGAGAGGGTCTTGAATATGTGCTTGATGGCCAGATGGCCTTGCATGTTAGTGTTGCAACGATACAAAAATTATAACTTAGATGTGATACCTGCCTAAGTTAGCGATACTGAAACAATATCACTCAAGCATGACCAAAAAATGACAAAAAAACTCAACATTAGGAAAAATAATGGAATAACAGATGACCGAACATATAAAGTAAAACTTGTTGTCTTTTTTATCAACACTATTTGGTATTCATCCGTTGAAACATTTGGTACAGATGGACTTCGTGGAGTCCTTGGACTCGCCCCGACTGTCTGTTATGCAAGTGAAATATTTCCAAATTCACTTAATATAGCAGCAAACAACTATTTGCTTTGTAAAGATATCGTAGAGGAGTAATGTCTATCTGGGCAGAGAAGGAAGTGGCTTTTCAGTGCACGTGAGCGTGCACCACTGGTTCCCCCTCGGAAAAAAAAGGTCAGCTCCGTCAGCACTGTTGCCGTAGTTTGCAATGTTAGCATCCGAAACTCTGTAGCCACGGACACAGCCGTTGCCATGTTGAGAGCCATGTGGAGGCAATAGATAAACTTATGAGTATAACGTTTTGCACCTTTATAGTACTATTACTAATAAAATGTTTAATACAGTTTATGAATGAATGAATGAATGAATTTTATTTATATAGCGCTTTTCACAGACAGTAATATCACAAAGTGCTTAAACAGAGAAGACATTTAAAAGCATAAAAAACATAATGTGACCCTAGGGTCAATAAATTATATACACAGAGAAAAATTTAAAAATAAAAAATAATAAAATAAAATAATAAAAATAAATAAAAATGTAAAACATTTTATGAGCAGGTCTTAAAATATGGCTAGGACATGGGTTTACTTTTACACAAATGCCAGCCTAAACAGGTGGGTTTTAAGCTGGCTTTTAAAAGTATCCACAGTATCTGCGAGGCGCAGAGTTGCAGGCAGAGCATTCCAGAGCCTCGGAGCCACTGCCTCAAAGGCTCGGTCACCACGGGTCTTAAATCGTGTGCGTGGGACCGACAGAAGACCTAGAGCGTTTGACCTGAGAGTGCGGGCGGGGGAATAGGGGCGAAGCAGATCAGCTACATAAGCCGGAGCCTGACCGTGAAGTGCTCTGTAAGTGATGGTGAGTATTTTAAAGTGTATCCTAGATGCTACAGGAAGCCAGTGGAGAGATCGGAGTACGGGGGTGATATGAGACCGTCGATTTGTCCTGGTGAGTAATCTGGCGGCAGCATTTTGGATGACCTGCAGACGGTTAAGAGCAGATGCACTGAGTGATGTGAAAAGTGAGTTGCAGTAGTCAATGCGAGAGGAGATAAATGTGTGTATGATCATCTCTAATTCAGGTGTTGAAACCACAGATCTCAGTTTGCTGATATTTCTTAGATGGAAGAAACATGACCTGGACAGGTGCTTAACATGAGGGTCAAACGACATGGATCGATCAAAGAAAATCCCTAGATTGCGCAGGTTGCAATGGGCAGCAGAGGAGAGTGGACTGATAATCTGCCTGATCATGGGGACAAACTCCTCTGGAGCAATAACTAGGAACTCCGTCTTAGAGTCGTTGAGTTGTAAGCAGTTTTCTGCCGTCCAGTCTCTGATGGCATTGACACAGTCCAGGAGCTGAGTTAATGTGAATGCCTCGCTGGGTTTGAATGACAGATGAAGTTGGATATCGTCTGCATATAAGTGATAGGACACATTATAGCTTTTTATGATCGGTCCCAAAGGTAGCAGATAAAGGGAAAATAGCAGAGGCCCCAGAACCGAGCCCTGCGGTACACCACAACACAGTGGAGAGGTAACAGACACAAAATCACCCACAGAGACATTGAAACTTCTGTCATTGAGGTAAGATGTAAACCAGTCTAACGCTATGCCAGTTATGCCCACCCAATCACTTAGCCTCTTAATCAGGATGTCATGGTCTACAGTGTCAAATGCAGAACTGAGGTCCAGAAGAACTAACACAGAGCAGTCACCTGCATCAGCACACATGAGAATGTCATTTGAAACCCTCAGGAGAGCGGTTTCAGTAGAGTGTTGCTTACGGAACCCAGACTGGAACTTGTCGTACATGTTGTGCCTCTCCAGTGCAGCAGTAAGTTGTTTGGCCACCACTTTCTCTAAAACTTTGGACAAGAAAGGTAGTTTTGATATGGGCCTGTAGTTCATGGGCAAAGCTGGATCTAAGTTTGGTTTCTTTAATATGGGCTGGATAGTGGCATGTTTGAAATAGGAAGGGACAATTCCTGTAGACAATGAGGTATTGACAATAGATGTTACTGCAGGGCCAATAGTTAGCAGAACTTTCTTAAATAGAGATGATGGAATTATATCCAGAGGGCAAGATGAAGGCTTTGTTTTGTTAATTAAGTCTATCATGTCTTGAAGGCTGATAGGCTGGAAAGAGTCCAGAACAGCAGGATTCTTATAACTGCAGGGTATTAACATACCTTTCTAGTATTGTGCAACACTAATTGCAGTGTAGCGCTAAATCGTCCTAGTATTACAGGTACAAGGAAAACAGTATGACTAGACTATATTTTCCAACAGTACGTTTTGACTTTTAATGTTACAAAAAGAGAAGGCTTTTAGAATGAGGACTAACCGATGTGTTTGGCGAACAGAACGCTATATTGGGTGACGTCGGCTTTAGTCAACTTGTGTTGACTAAACTTTAACACAGGTGGGAAATACAATGCAGTGGATGCACTAGTCATGACCGGACCTTTGGCCTTAAGTCACACTCGGCTCCTACTGTAGGCTGTAAGCTAGCAGGAGAAACACACAGTTTCAACCACTCCTTACACAAAGCTAAACTTCCCTGAACCCCAGCTCAAACAGAGTGAAATATTTGTTCCTGATTGGCCCAGACAGTTTCGCCATTACTCATGGCAGACGACATGTTTACTGTTGCCTTGTGTGTTATTGTTACTGTGCTCACTTTAGACTTCCCACATCCCTTCTCGAAGGGTATTGGTTCAATCCCAGAATAAATATGAATGGAGCCTGATTGGCGGGCTGTAATCTGATCTGGAAAGAGGCAGAGACGATAAGATGTCTTGACTTGATCTCATTTATATTTGGCAGTAGACAGAGATTTAACTGCACTGTGGGGGCTCCCAGAAGTCCCTGTTCCACAGACGTACATTTCCTCATCGTGAAAAATCCAGTTTTTGTCTATCCCGACGTTCCAGAGAGGATTGGTGTTGGTGGTTAGGGACACGGAGCCCCAGGGAGAGACTGGTGGTGAGAGGAACTCTGGGAAAGCTCTGAGACTGGGAACAGTGGCCTGACCTCCAGTACAGGAAGTGGTTTGGGTGCTTTTGTAGCTAATCTGTCCTTAATGCCTTTTGCATCAGGGCTGTCACTTCTGTGTGTGAAGAAGCATGCCCATACGACAATGCATGCATATACTTACACAGGAGAGCAATGCAGGCTGAGCTTCTGTACGATTGAGACAGAAAACATTGTTTCCATCTGCTATGTCTTGCAAAAAAACAACGAGAAAGTAGAATCTGCTGCTGCCGGCGCTGCGACAGATTTATCACAGTGCTTTAAAATGACCCAGTATCTGTCACATTAATAAAAGAAGTTAAATAAATCTGAGTGAACCCTGGAGCCCACCTTGTCCTACGTCTATCATTTGGTTCACATAATGTTTCTCTTATTGTCTTCCAGTGGAATGATTTAGTCCAGTGATGCCTCGTATACAGGCTAAGGCTGAGCAGATGTTCAGGATTAATGCTCGAGCAGAGCCCCACGACTAACGTGTCCTAATTTTCTCAGCCATCTTTCAAATACCGAGTGGATTTGCAGGAAAGCATGAACCACTAATCAGCGCACAATCTATAAGCCTGTCCTCAGCAACTTGGGTAATAGGTGGTGAGGATATTGATTAGAGATCAGGCCCTTCTACAAAAAGTAATTTCATAGTCATTTAGTAATGAGTCCTACAATCTCAAACTACTTGACATAAAATGTCAATTGTGGAGGAAAAGATGGAGAGCATATTCACGGCATAGATTGAAGTGTGGAAACATATTTCAAAAGTCCCTTACAAGCGTTTACAAGTAAAGTGTGGCTTCCTTTCTGCCAACACAACAGCAGGGCAGTGATCGTCTGCACAGAAAGCAGCTCGTCTGGTCAATGATTCACTTCTCTTCGATTCACGTAGAACATGATGTAAACAGGGTTTACTGCCAGCACAGAATCAAATGTTCAACACGTGTGGTGACATCGATCAGCACATTATTATCATTTTATATCAGAAATAAGGCTGAAACGGATTTTTCTGAGGTCTTGCTTAGGAGACTAGCTTAGTGAGATCTAGGCTGGTCACCAATGAATTATTTCAATTTCTTAAATTCTTAATATTTCCAGGCTCTCATCTCTTTAAGAGAGATGGAATGTACTAAGTAACTGAAGCCACTGAGAACATTCAGTCCATATACTGGCCAGTATGATATGACCCGACGTGACGTGAAAAGAAAACATGACTGCAGCTGCGCAGCTCTGGGAGAGAGGTGTTTAAGAGGTGTTTTTTGTGGCCGAAGGGAGCCAAAGAGCAGTGGGTGTCCGTCTGATGGCTGATGGAATCAATAGAGACTGTTCAATGAGTAACACAGCGCCGGCTCAGAACGGGGCCGCGGGCGCCGCTAATTGCTTTAGCTTTGTTTGCAATTAGTCCAACATTCTGCCGCTAATGCGATCAGGTCACTTTGGACAAAAGCGGCGTTTGGCAAACACCTCCCGCGGATGATGTGTTTGACACAAATCTGAAAACTCGGGCACTCCTCCATCTATCCACTCAGAGCCTGTGAAGTCTGGGCCGAAGAACTTGATCAAATCTGATCCATTAACCAGCTATAGGTACGCCTGTGACCGTTGCAATGAGGCTTCACCAGCTTTCCTCTCGCTGCAGTGAATCTCCTTTCTTTGTGATCAGGTCAGCCTGGTGATACAGAACACATTATTCCCTCCGCAGACCCGCGGTCAATCTGGGCCACAATGTCCATATTGACGCAGGTTAACAAAGGCTCCTCTTCTGTGTGTACATTGCCTCTAGAGGCAGGGGGGGGGGGAGCAGGAGATATGGTTACCTCTAATGAGGAATGGACTTCACACCCCATTGGTTGTTCCGTCCACCTGGAATCCAGGCCACTGTGGCAGAAACAACACAAAAAAACCTGGCCGGAGAAGAAGCGTGCGTGTCCGTCTGCCTTCTCCACCGCACGACAAACGATCTGCTGCTTGTCCTGCTCCGAGCGCATTCAGGGAATAATTGAAAAGTTGCATGACACACTCGTCCTTTGCCTGAAAACAGTCGGTGTGTTAGGAGAGCAAGGGAAATGTGGTTTACTGCAGGAGGAAATCAACAAAATCAGGGTAACAACCGGCTATTTCAAGCTACGTGCATGTAACATGAAAAGAGCTGCATGTCTCTCTGTACATGCTGCATAACAGACCCACTGATGCAACACCGTCAAGTAAATTAAATGTTTTGACTGCCACTTCAGATGTGCGAAAGACAAATTGAAACGTTTTAGCACCACTCTCTCAGAAAGCATCACACGCTGAGCTCAGAGACTGGACTTGAGTTCTTTAGGAGCACAATGAAGCGTGGCAGCGACACTCTGGCTGACATAATAGGTTCCCTTACTGTTCCTTGTCCTGGCTAATTAGGAGCGGAAAAAAAAGACCTGGCCAAGATGGACGTGTTCCCCCCCCCCCCACACATTTCAAAAGCAATGCTGTTTGCCCATTGTCTCTTTGATACAAGCAGCAACTTGACACAAGGACGTGGATACACGCCCGGACTCAAAGTGGACCACTCAGGCCTACAGGGAGTCACTCAGGCACATGACAGCTCCCACAGACAAGCGTATTGCAAGCGTGAACACTTGCTTGTACGGGTGTGGTAGCAAACAATTAGGGAAAAAGCCAAAAGAAATAAGGTTCTTATACAGCAAACGTCTGGAAAAACATCTGGAAAAATGTAGGATGGCTGTCTTTTCACTGGCTTTGACTGTAGCCGTGTTGATTGACGACGTGGTCGGACAACGAATCTTAGGAACTAGTTCTGATCTGAGCGGTGGCTAATGTTAGCAAACTTTAGATAGACCTGTAGTCTTTTTAAAGCATGGCGGACAGGGGTAGACTTGCTCTCCAAGAGAGAGATGAGCTAATGGTGGCGCTAAAGGGCCTAGCGTAGCATATAATGACAACAGACATACCGTTAACTGGGACATAGCGAGGCTAGCCGTTTCCCCCTCAACACCCTCTTTAAGCTAAGCTTAGCCAATCAGCTCCTGGCTCAGCTCCATATTTCATGCACAGACATAAGAGCACCAGAGGACGGGGGTTTGCGTGGTCCTATTCATACGACGGATCAAATAGAAGAGTGGATTTTGGCTTCGAGATGGAAAAAGTGCAGCTGGGATCACAGAGCCGACACACTTTGATCGGTGAATGAATGATTTTATGCAGCTCCGCGGCTTCTCCTCAAAAGAGTCCACGCTTCAAAATAAGCCGAGAGCACACAGATGGTTTGGTTCACATGCAACGGCCTCCTAAATCCGTCTGAATGAAGGAGATGGACGTGTTACCTGTTGATGGGAAGTCATTGAGAGAGTGAGTCACCGGCCTGCTGGGGATGTTGTTCTGTTTACATGGCGCTATGAAGAGCGGGCAAACTATCCCATAAAAGCTTGTGTTGAACCTTCGGGCTGCTTGGATTCCGCCTTAATGATGTGGAACTGTTCAAATAGGTATTAGCATTTAGATGAGAAGTGTATTAAAGTGGTTCGGATGTTGCAGCCTCTTGCTGGTTATCCACAGCTGATTAGCAGTTGAAGACACAATATGCTGTGCAACTAAATCCTACAAGTCTGATAAGTGTTTATTCTGAACATGTTATTATTTGTACTCCGCAGCGTTGGTGGTGAGATTTCTGACCAGACGCTTCATCTGGGAGTACGACCCGACACTCGGTAAGACAACAACATATCTGTAATACTGTGACCACTAGTACTACCATTGCTGCCGTCCCTTTTCCTGTGACTACTGCAATGACAACTACAGTTGCTATCGGCGTATCCCACAGGGTTGTGTAAGACTGTATGGTGGGTGGACCTCAGACCCTCTAGGCGGGAAGACAATGTTGTACATTTTGAAGTTAAATGCATCTTTTTGGTGCACTTTGAGGTAGAGTTGTGAAGAACTTTGTTATCTTGTACACAAGTTTCTGCTCTCGTTTTAGCAGTGGTGGAATGTAACTTTTTTGAGGCACTTGCACATTTCATGTCACTTTATACTTGTACTGCGCTACATCTCAGAGGGCAAGATAGTACTTTTAATTTATTTAACAAGATTAGTAATTAATTAAATCTACTTTGCAGATTCAGACACTTAATATGAAACAACTAATAAACGAAGATGCACATCATCGCTGTGGAGGAAACGCACTTTTGACATTTTGGGAAGTACTCACTTTCTTGCCTGAGAGTTAGATGAGAAGATAAGATGCTGCTCATGCCTGTACGCCAGCCAGTTAGCTTAGCTTAGCATAAACACTGGACGGA
Organism: Lycodopsis pacificus; assembly: GCA_028022725.1. Taxonomy (NCBI): domain Eukaryota; kingdom Metazoa; phylum Chordata; class Actinopteri; order Perciformes; family Zoarcidae; genus Lycodopsis; species Lycodopsis pacificus. The sequence goes on from CM051709.1 coordinate 6,634,243, forward strand.
GGAGCAAGAGACTGGCGTGGCTCTCGTTTTCTGTACAAAAAGTGTCAATAAAATAAGAGTAAATTGGTGGTTTTATGGGAAGATAGGTGTTGGAAGAGTGGCTTCCTTAAGTCTCTACTGGCCCGGAGAGAAATCAGCGCACAAGTCTTCACTAAGCCTCAACCTTCCTGCACAGATTGACACGCGAGATATAACCTGTTCATGAGTGCGCTTTACACGTCCTGGTGAGTTTTTGTTACCATTGGATCCTTTATGCTAAGCTAACGATATCAAGCTTAATATTTAGCTCGATATCGATCTCCTCATCCAACTCTTGAGTCTAAAAAGTGAATCAGTATATTTCCCAAAATGCAGAACTATTCCTTTACCTATTTATATACAGATACATTTGCTATTTAAAAAAAAAGTGTCAAAATAAAGAACAGTATCCAGATGAAAAGAAAAATCATAGAGAAAATAAATATGAGCAATGAAGTGATTAATCATGCAGTGAATACAATTTCAAAGCGATGCAATCAGGTTCCTCTGCCCTCATCAGAGCTACACAGAACTGGCCTTTCTTTATCCACCGATGCAGATGGAGCCAATTGTGTACACTGTAATTACGGGGAACAAAGACATGACATCTCCTCTGCGAGGTGCTTTTCATTTCCCGGCTCTACGCGACAGGTCAGAGCTTTGGGATTGCTCACACAGTGCTCTCCTCAATACCGTATTCGGTCTTTTGTGACATGATGTGCAGCATCTCAGCAGAGCGCAATTATCACACTCGGGGAGCATTTCTAGCATATTTTTTTATCTTTGCCATCAATCACCTCTTCATGTAAAAACATCACAATGTCAGTCATTGTGCCCTCCGCTTCACACCACAGCGTACGGCTGGGCAGGTATGCCAGGAACCCTTATTTTACAAAATGTGTTGTTTTTCTTCGGCATAGATGGAACTTCAGGGCAGAAGACAGGTACCTGTTATCAACCCGTCCTTCCTCAGCAATAGTACCCCTTGATATCTTTGTTGTAATGCAGTGTCTTGGTACTGTGTGTACCAGCTTCACACATGTGTATTAACGTCAAGTAGTGCACATGGTCTAGCCACAAAAAGGCAGAAAAGAGCGATATGTGCCTCCTGGATTACAAGAACTGGCGTCACAACCACAGAAAGCACAGCTTCAGGTGCACACTGGGAGTCAAGTACAGCCGGAGGGTGTCTGCGACCAATCAGACCGCCTGGCTGAAATTACCCACGAAGTGGTCGACGCATTATCAAAACTCTATTATGGGCCCATCACACAGGTGTGCGTAAAGAGCACTGGTCTTAAAAACACGAGTATACTGCACTTCATCCATTACAATATGCCTTACAGGCTCTGCAGCTCACCAGTCATTATCTGCCTATGTAGTCCTTGCCAGGCTATCTCATGCGATGGAGGTTTTGTTTTTGTAGAGTTTCATCCCAAACAAAAAAAAAACCCCATGCCAGATTTAGCCGATTAGCACGCACTCATATACTGCATGCACACGATTGCCCGTCCTTGCTGCAGCATGTCCTGGATCTGCCTAAAGGCAAGAACCCGATGCACATCAGCTCGCTCAAGGAAATGTGTGGCAACTTGAAAAATCCTACTTTCATCGAAATGATATATTTAGACTAATTTATGTTTTGGAGCGCTTATGTCACAGGTGTCTCTGATACCAAGTTTGCATTTTCAGCTCTAGTGAGCTTGTCCAAATCCAAACACGTATCAAATGTTCTTCCAGACACCCGCGGGTGACTTCACTGACGCTGCGTCAGCAGAGGAGGAAGATAAACAGCGTGGTTGTTGCACGCGTCATCAAACTGCTGCATCCTGTGTCCCTGCATCATCAGAAATGACGCAAAAAAAATACATGAATATGTGCATAAATAATGATTTGACTTTGCGTTCAGTCATCCGCTGTTACCAGATCACAGATGGCCACAATGTTATTTGTGTCTCTGCACACCACCCGCTTACAGAATCGAATGAACTACTTCTGCCGAGGTTTGGCGTTTCAGTCAGAGTGCAGATCGAACTTCTGGTAGGACCACTTCGGGAACAAAGTACCGTGAGGCGTGCGTAAGAGCGAAATTACTTTACGAGCTATGTCAACACTGGATTATGTTCCCAGCTTCGACATTTATCGTCTGGCGTGACACTTTCTCTTTTAACCTTCTGCCAAAGCAGTCCTCAGGCAGTAAAGGGGGGGTTTTGAATTATGAGGGAAGAATTGCTCGCTGCCAGGAACGCGACTGCTTATTGTTTCTCTCCAAGACCTTCAGATGGGGATGGTGGGGCTGGTTAAACAATCCCGGCCCCCGCGTCAGAGCAGTTGGCCACAGACACGCAGACGGGTGGACGAGGACGGATTCGGTGCCGTTCGCAGCTGATGGAGCGACGGCTCCTGAAATAGGCCGTCCCACGGGTCACTGTGAGAGACTCTGGTTCTCCTCCTCACAGATGCTCTTCGTGCCTCTGGCCAAACGGCTATAAATCAGCTCTCCGTGACATTTCATCTGCGTCACAGGACGCCGTTTATCCCCCGGAGAGGTGAGCGCACCTGGGACACGGAGGGTGGGAATGTGCGGAAACCGGAGCGACAACAAGCTCAGAATCTGCTATTTTAAACTGAAGATCACTGAGCTATTTCAATGCAGCTGGTACAGATTTATCAATTCAGTCATGCAGGGAAAAGGGGGAATTAATTGTTCAAAGCAATCAGATTTGAACAAGCATCCACTTTATTAGCTCGCTATATAGAGCTGCATGTGTTAGCCTACGGCTCAATGTTTAAAGAGGATAATGAAGCGTATTATTTTACTTACCAATTAGTTTGCTCGGCACTCACTGGGTCTGAAAGGTGTGAAACACCAAATACTAGTGAACTAGAGCTGCACTTTAGATTTGGAGAAACAGACCCGGGTATACCAAGGCCACATAGGCAAGGCAAGTTTATTTGTATAGCACATTTCAACAACAACGTAATTCAAAGTGCTTCACATAAAACCATTAAAAGCATCAAAACATAAAGACAAAAGAAAAGGAGATTTAAAAACAATTAAGAACATTCATTAAAACATAAAAAAAAAAACAGTGTAAGACAGTTTCATAGTAAAATGCAGAAATGCAGGAAATTGATGAATATATTAATTGAATGTGGTTCAATTAAAGGCAGCAGCAAACAGAAAAGTCTTCAATCTTGATTTAAAGGAGCTGAGGGTCTCAGCAGACCTGCAGCTTTCTGGGACCAGTGGGTTTCTTTCAGCCTTAAATGGCTTTTGATTTCTCTGAAAGAAAATGTGCTTTTAGTGCTTTTTTCTTTCATTTATTCTTTCCCTGCAAACAAATGCTGAACTAAGAAGCTGCACAAATGAATACCGTGGTATCAACAACAGACTGTGATGTGAAAGGAGTCGCTTGTAGGGACGAACCCACAAAGAATTCCACTCTGCGGTTACCCATAACTCTACAAAGCGTTTTATCGTCTTTTGGTTGTTTTGGTTTTACAGTCAACAACTTTAATATCTTCGTTCACCGCCCTCATCAACTCTGCTTCCCGCCTCAGCGGCAGGCTACTGTTTTCAGTGGAAAAGCTCCGATAAACCTCGCCAGTTGCTATAAGTCAATATCAGCAAGTTGCACCGATGGAGACAAATGGATGATTAAACTGATGGATAATCTATAGCAGAAAGTGTATCAAATGGTCAGCTGCGTGATAAAAGGTTCCTTTAGGCTTGAAAATAAGCACTGCAAATGTGAAATTATCGTCTGGTAACTGTAGCCTATTTTACCCACGCAGCTGAGCCAGGCAAGGTAAAGCTGCAGCTTTATGTACAAACGCCTGTCTAAATGGGAGATGTATTCGGACAACAAAGCCAAATTGCTTCTGTATTTGCTCAAAGAAAATTGGTTTCTATGCAAACACGGTTTTCTGCTCACAGGAAGTGCTTAAAAAGTAATCGCAGCAAAGTGAGAATGAAATAGCCTTTTACCTTGGTTGGGCAATATTTATGGTTTATAAAATACATTTGGATGGATTACGATTAAATTCCTTACAGATATCTATGATCCCCATAGGATGAATCCAAATGATCCTGATGATATTTGAGATCTCGTGAGCATTTTTAAATACATAAAAATAAGGATTCAAGGATCACTTATTGTCATTATGCAACAACGAAGTGCAGTCACCGTCCTCCTGTTGTCTTATTTCGTCCATCTTATTTTCCCGGAACCTGACATCAGACATCCAGGAGTAGGCCGGGTAGTGAAGTAGCCTTTAGCCCTAGCGGAGTTAGCTTAGCTTCCATCTCGGCTCTCCACCCTGAGGCCGTCAGCATAACGGTGAACATGTACAGACTTTCAAGCAACATAAATGAACATTTCATGTCCTAAATGGAGGGAGAAGAAGCAAATGCTCTTCTATGCCTACACCAATTAATCAACATGTTAGCATGCTGACATTAGCATTTAGCCATGTACCAACAGTTAGCTATAAGCTTGCTAGCAACTGACAGCATCTGAATGAACTCAGAACTTTCCAGGATCTTTGTTTTGTAGCAAGGCAAGGCAAGTTTATTTGTATAGCACATTTCAACAACAAGGTAATTCAAAGTACTTCACATAAAACCATTAAAAGCATCAAAACATAAGACAAAAGAAAAGGAGATTTAAAAACAATTAAGAACATTCATTAAAACACAGTGTAAGACAGTTTCATAGTAAAATGCAGGAAATTGATTAATATATTAATTGAATGCGGTTCAATTAAAGGCAGCAGCAAACAGAAAAGTCTTCAATCTTGATTGAAAGGAGCTGAGGGCCTGCAGCTTTCTGGGACTTTGTTCCAGATATGTGGAGCAGAACAACTGAACGCTGCTTCTCCATGTTTAGTTCTGACTCTGGGAACAGAAAGTAGACCGGTCCCAGACGACCTGAGGGGTCCGGATGGTTCATAAGGTAGCAGCAGATCAGAGATGTATTTTGGCCCTAAACCATTCAGTGCTTTGTAAACCAACAGCAGGATTTTAAAGTCAATTCTTTGTTGGACAGGAAGCCAGTGCAAAGACCTCAGAACTGGAGTGATGTGATCCACCCTCCTGGTCTTAGTGAGGACTCGAGCTGCAGCGTTCTGAATCAGCTGCAGCTTTCTGACGGACTTTTTACAGAGACCTGTAAACACACCGTTACAGTAGTCCACATAACAGTCAAACCTACCAGCACTACTAGCTGTAGAGTAGCTATTCAGCTATTGGGGGACTTTCACTTTCCTGGGTTACTCATCAGTGCAAAGGATGACCTGCGTCACACAGTGTCTTGTTCTTACATAAAAAAAGTCAAAACTGATAGAGGAACAATATGTAAAAAATTCACTGAAAGAAAATACCGAAGTCTGGTGATTTTTTTCCCCCCAAGATTGATTCCTTGACTTACTAATCTTCCAAATAGTCTCCCTTCCCAAAAGAAAACAGCAGAGCCGGAAGGACATGGGTCACACGCTGAATGCAAATGTAAGTGGTAAAGTGAAGAAGCGCCGGCTTTAGCCCCGTGGTTCAGAGGACAGAGAAATCCTTTTAGAACCTCGCTTTTTCAAAAGGAGGCTTTTCTGCGGCTCCGCTGCTCTCTGGGAGGTGTTTACACAGATGGGCTTTTTACAAGGGGGCAATTTAGAAGGATAACGCCTGAGCTACTCACGGCAGAATGAAAAGGTCAAAGCCACGGCTCACACCTGTGTTCCTGTGCCAGGAATAAGAAGCTTTTATCCGGCTTTTTAAAACCTCAGTGAATTCCGGGTCTTCCGAGGTCACTGCAAGAATCTGCCGTTCTGTCAGCAACCAGGAAGTTCAGCAAGCTGCTGAGAAGAAAACCGAAGCGGTTGGCTCCAAAGTGCAACATAACGATTTAATGGAACGAGAACCGCAACAAATGGGTGTCCTTTTTAAACAGAGTGTCACTACTTGTTTATCAGATTTTTGCTGTGTTTAAAAAGCTAGCTGCATATGAGCTAGCTTTGTTGGGGAAAGGTGTATCATTGTCCTGCCTACCTTTATTGTGATATGTAATTCAGTAAGTAAAAATGCATTATAATGACTTTGACTCCCATGTTAGGAGTCAGGTATACTATCAAATGACGCTTCACAGTGGACTGAATTTGTAAAAACTGGATGGATTTCTGTGTCTCTCGTGTCGAACAGAATCAACATATCGCCACCAGGCCAACATCGACGATGAGGTCGTCACCATGGAGATCCTGGACACCGCTGGGCAGGTGAGATGGATTATTCCGTGTCTCTAATCCAAACCTCCATCTTCAATCCATCCTAACCGTCCCGCTCACTGACGGGAGAGGAGGGATTACCACAGCGCTGTACTTGATATGGGGTAGTACTTTTGCTGTTAGTGTACTAACAAAGTCAAGTATCATCAACACAAGTGTATTCTCTAATGCTGTGCTTCCAGAGACAAGTGATGGATGTATATTAGAGTTATCTGAAGTAGTTAAAGGCGTACTTTACACATTTAAAAAGTTGTGGTCTTGAAAGAGACAGATTTGAAAAAGGTCTGACAGAGACATTGATGCAGCAAACTGACTTTTAGTCACTAGTATAGGTCAAACAGGATACAACACTTTCCCATGATGCAACTCAAAATACTATTTTATTAAACACCCCTTCGTCTTTATATTCCCTTATTCCATTCAGTTTGACAGACCTGTTCAATTTAAAAAAGGTAAATTTGACTTGACTGACTATAACATTTGGTCCTTTACATAAAAAAGATCAGCTGTCAGAACCAGAACACATCTTCCAGGAACACAAAGCCAATATAAAAACACCTCTTATAACTTCTATGTAGTCGGGATGTCACGAGAGACTTTGGGACCAAGCCAATGACATAATTCTGAAAGCGTGACTGTACTGCAGCAGCACAGGTACTGAGAGGCTCCAGACTGACTCAAATGTGAGAGGACACAGTGAACTCACTAATGCTACATTGTGAACAACAAATCTGTGTTGAAATCAGCAGGAAGAGCGATCGTTAGGTTAGCTGTTAGCAGCCCAGACAAAATTTTGTTTTTGGGCAATAAACTGAATAAATACTGTTTTATGTAATATGAAATAGATATTAGAAAAGGGAATTATGACCCGTTTAACTTTTACACCAGCTCCGAGTGTGTGTATACACACACACACACCTGTGGTATTGGATGGAGAATCATGTAATGTCACTGGTATTGGTAATGACTGCTTACTTTCTGGTATTGGGACATCTTTACCTCTATATAATTTATAATAACAAAGGCTATACGTAGAAGTAAAATTCATATATATATATATATATATAAAAATATATACAAAAATAAGGCACGGTGGACATAGAGAGACGGCAAACCATTCAGTTTGAAGGGTACTGAGAGCTTTAATATACTTATTTAAAAGAGGTAAGCTGGCTCCACTTGTTTATACTGCAGATCAGCTTCAATGCCCGTATTTTGGAGAGACAGTGGTGTAAGTACTGCTCGGAGTGGATGTGAGACTCTCTAGGTCTCCAAGACCATTTCCTGCAGTCTGGCAGCAGCATTGCCGGGTCCTGGCCGTGAGGGAGAGCTTGCGTACGTCCTCGGGCAGAAGATGAATATGCTGCAGTGCTGCGTAGGTGTTCTGCTTGCGGTTGATTTCCCCTGCGACGCTTCAGCCAAGTCATCCCTCTCTCTCTCTCTCATTATAGCGTAGTCTATTTTCAGCTGGCATGAGGATGCAGTCTGAATGCTTCCAGACACGGCGTGCGTTGAATGTCAGGTCTCTCCTGACTCTGATTGGAACAAAGCACAGAGCTTTAACTCCGTGATTTGTGGAGGCGGAGTCGCCATCGGCAGCTCATACATTTCAAAGGTTCAAAAGTCAGTCAGGTACACGAACGTCACACTCTCTCGTCTTTCCTCCGGAGGGATGTGCTACTTTTTAAGCTTCCTCTCACAATTATGAAATCAGGATCTGTGTGACTCCCTCCAGTCAGATTACGGTTTAGAGTCTGTCACACGACCAGTGAGGTCATTACAACCAGAGGGACGGTCTCTGCTACAGCATGATCAAATAGGGAGGATATGCCTAAATGTCCACAATCCTGAGACGGCTGTGGAGTTTATTTCTGGCTTAGGCAGGTGAGAGAGAGAGTGAAGGAGCAGGGGTCAGGGGTCAGGGGTTGGAGACAACAGATTCTGCGTATACCATTCATTACAAGGAGTTCGATGAGAAGATTGATACAACTCTCATGCTGTACAGTAAATATGAAGCTACAGCTAGTGGCCAGTTAGCTTAGCACAAACACTTTATACATGGAAACTATTCCTTTGACAATCTTCTAAATTTAAGTTACAATAAGCATTTTTTTTAACCATTCTGTCTCCATCTTAGGAGGACATCCAGCAGAAGGAGGGTCACGTGCGTTGGGGTGACGGATTTGTCATCGTGTACGACATCACGGACCGGGGGAGCTTCGAGGAGGTGGCGCCGCTCCGAAGTCTCCTGGAGGACGTGAAGAAGCCGAAGAACGTGCCCCTGGTCCTCGTGGGCAACAAGTCCGACCTGGACCACGTGCGGCAGGTCGGCACGGAGGAAGGCGAGCGGCTGGCCGCCGAGATGGCGTGCGCCTTCTACGAGTGCTCGGCGTGCGCCAACGAGGGCGGCGCCGTGGCCGAGGCCTTCCACGAGCTGTGCCGCGAGGTGAGGCGCCGCAAGGCCGTGCAGGGCAAGGCCAGACGCCGCAGCTCCACCACGCACGTCAAACAGGCCATCAACAAGATGCTGACCAAGATCAGCAGCTAGGGACGACGACACCAGCAATGTACTATTCTTCTTATGTAAATGTGTCAAGCACCTAGCGGCTCCGCAATGGACGAAATGTGACTGTTATGTGGAATGTGTTCTTTACTTATTCTCTCATCGTGCTCCATCAAATAGGCAGCGTCTCCTCCGTCTGGAAGAGGTAGCTCATGTCGTCGCTTCAGCATGGGAGCCATCCAAACTTTTATTTTCACTTGGATCAAAGTAACTGGATGCAGGTGAGGCGTTGCTTTCTCTGTAGCTCGTCTGTTGGCGGATAGTGCAACTGTTCCGTCAGCAGTGGTCAGAGCAGCGAACTACTATCGCATAAAAGTAGATCCACAGTCCCGAACGCATGTCATCCCTCCAAACAGTCATCCACACAGACCTTGTAAAGTCCACTACATTATCTTGACACGAAACGTTTCTGCTGTGGACTCCCAACACGTCACATTCCAGGGAAGCTCCTCATGGCTGTCATTTTTAAATACTGTAAACTACAGTATGTATGATTTGGTACATTGCCAAAGACGGTACTGTCATTGTTGAAATGGAATATGTTTTTATGTACGTGACCTGTATGATCAAAACAACCAGATGTGCACTCGTAATTAAAAGAAATGGACGTATATCCCACTGGTTTTTCTCTTCATGAGTCCGTATGTTTGGTTGACATCCGTGTTTTATGTCATCGCTGGGTGCATGGTGTTCCACAGTGGGGTACTAAATTTTAAAATAATAAATATGGTGTCAGATACGGACGCCTTCAGCCAGACCATCAAATGTCACATTTATACAGAGCAGCAGCTGTTTATCATATGAGCTGTTTAGTACTGCACGTCCCAGACATCTGGGGGAAGAAACACATTGCCGGAGCAGATATTTTGTTCGAGATGCAACAGTACAAATGTACCACATTAAGGGCAGGCTGTTCAATTTGTTGAAAAAAGCTGCTAAATTCTATATAGCTTCTTTCACGCCGTCCCGACCCACTGCGTCGTCTCCTATGCGCATTCCAACAGGTAAAAACTACGAGGACGTCACATCCGTTTAAAACCGCTGAACAGAAATACAGCACCTCATCCTACCAGTGGCAGCAGAGCAGCCTTGTGGGTGTTTTTATATTGAGATAAAAATCAATCAAATCAATGTGTATCCATGTGATCGTATAACTCAATAAGCACTGTTGGGATCAATAGGGGGCGTGTTTGAGTTATCAGCTTTTAAGAAACTGAATTCTTGACATCAATAGAATTATTAATGTGAATAACAATTATTAATGATTATTAATAATAACGGGGCACCACCCTGCGGACAGGGACCGATAACCAAACGATAAAACTAAGTCTCATAATTAGTAGTCACTCATCAGTGACAGTGAAGGTGTGAAATCCGAGCGCAGGCTACAACATACAGATCATCACATACATATGCACCATTAATCACAGACGACTGCTCTTTAAAGTATACTAGAGTTTATTAAATTAGAATAATAAAAGATCAGATCAATTAATATCGCAATCAACAAACGCCATTATACAATCTTATGTACCTAATATCTAAAGAAATGAAATAAAAGAGGAGGAGGGTGTGTATATAAGTATGTGTGTATGTGTGTGTGTGTGTCTGTGTATAAAAGGAAGGGGGGTGAGGGCCCTTAACACTCACAGTCAAAGACTACAAAGATGGCCGCTGGCCACCAAGCAGAAGGGGGTGAGACTGTGGGTTAAAAGGGGAAGGGCTTAAGGTATTACCGCTGAACACCACCAGATGGCGTAGTCGAGGGACTTAGACAAACTGGGGGGGGGGGGTGAACCTTAAGATGCTACCGTGACCCACCACTAGATGGCCTAGTCGAGTGACTTGGGCAAACTGGCGGAGGAGAGGGGGGGGGTCGCTGTGTGTGAGCACGTGTGAGAGAGAGAGGGTCAGAGAGAGAGGGGGTCACCTCCTGCTGTGTTGGCAGGAGGGTGAGCCAAGAAAAGGTGGAGAGAAATCGTAAGTCAACATAAATCAAACTTCTGCTGCGATATCCTGAGGAGCATAAGTACGTTATTCTCTCATGCATAAGCATACCGTTGTCGTCTTGAACTGTCGGCAGCTTACGCAGTGATGAACACGGCACTCAGCTCACTCACAGAGCCGAGTTAATGAAGAGAGAAATATCCCACAAAGTTGAATACAAATGAATGAAAATAATCCCAAAGAAAACAGTCAATGCAGTTAATACACAATACAAACGGAACTTCTCTGGTCCGTGAGGTTTGTGTATTTACCTCCGTATACTGCGACGGTGTCTTTAACGCGAACAGAATACGGGCAATGCACAGTGGAGCGGAGCTGGGGCCCGCTGAGTGTTGCGCAATACCTTGATATTACGCAATAGTAACGAAACACACAAAAACACGGGAATATCAACATATACATGAATTAACTTGAATGAACTTTAAGTTAATTTAAGCTAAGCTAGCCCAGATGCACAATGAACTTACGTTGGAGACGCTTCTTTGTGGCGGGGAGAGTGGCCGCTGAGAATCGTGCTTTCTTTGTCCTGAAGGAAAAAGTGGGGCTGCTTGTAGATCAGCGCGGCTGTTTAAGCGGCGGCTGTTTCGGTCCGTTGACGCGGCTCGTTCTGGAGCTGGCGCTGGACGTGATCAATCCTCGCTGCAGAGAGGATGATTTAACATCGGATTGAGACGCTGTGGTCCGTACGTCTCATCGGAAATCTTCGGGAAGGAGCGAGTTTTTCAGCTGCTGCTTTGCCGGAATGTGCACAAAAAGAAAACACGGGGAGGAATCGTGGAAGAAATTCGTCCCGGTGGAGTGAGAGGGGGGGGTCAAAAAGACAACACGGCTACTTCGGCCAGCGAAGATAGCATAAGACCTGTCAGGGTTTGGTGAGGGTTCGAGGCTTTCGTCGACAGCGCGATGCTGGGGGGGGGGAGAATGCTGATGCGTCTCCTTGCGTCCCAGGGACGGATGTCCAGGGTGAAGAACAGCGATTGCTCCCTTGCTCGACCGAGGTCGAAGGGAAAAAGCGTGGAGGTGTGAACTGCAGTCAGTTTTGTTGAACAGTGGCTGAACCACAGGGGTCCTGGTGCTGTCTTGGCTCTCGGCCAATGAGGTTGCAGCGGTGCTCTCAGGTGACTTCAGGAACCATAGTTTTTTGGGGGGGGGGGAATTCACACCCTAATGTGAAAGTCCTTCAGAGGGGGTTTGGTGCTCATCAAACCACAATCAGGATGAAACCTTTGCTTGCAAAAGGGAAGGCCTGATTTTCTTTGTTCACAGCACATGTGCAGCCATATGCTCAGACCCCAACAGCACACAGCGAAGCTGGCGCACTTCCACACAGTACAAAGATGAAGTCTGTGTAGCGGGTAAAAAAAAAAAAAACCTCACATGTGGGACATGTCCCGTCTGTGAGAGCGACTGGATTGGGAACAAAAGCAGGAAACAACAAACGTCTCCTGGAACTGGGAGAATCCGTTCAAGGTGGAGAAACCAGATTTTTGATGTCATCGGTCAACAGTTTAGGGTCATTATGAATCATTTTGGATTTAGAATCAAAATTGTGACACTCCTAATGCTGAGTAAGGCAATCCGAAACTGACTCCGGCCTTATGTTGCTTTGTTTTTTGGGTTGTGGCAGAGTGTGAATACATTGAACGGTTATTTAAAAAAAATCCTAGACCATAAATAGTATCAAGAAAGGGGTTTCATTTCATGAAAATCTGAAGGAATATAACTTCCTTTTGGACTGAAACTAAATATCCATGTTCTCTGTACAAGTTGATTCATACTCACTCTCTCACACACACACACACACACACACACACACACACACACACACACACACACACACACACACACACACACACACACACACACACACACACACACACACACACACACACACACACACTAAAAAAGTCCCTCATCATCTTACAGTCACTGACAATACTGGGTGGATTCGTTGTACTAGTACAGCGAAACCATTTCAGCAGGTTTTTTTGGGACAATACGGATTTAAAAAAAAAACACCCTTTTATATTATATATTTTTTCATTTTTATTGCCCTGAGGCCTGAAATTAAAACCCATCCAAACGAACTTTCCCTCACTTCCCATTTAGTAGTAAACCGTAACCCACTTATGTCACAGCACCGTCTTAAAAAAAGGAAACCTCCCACTAAATACACCCTGCTTTCTTCAAATAGACTGCTGACTCAGGGAGAGGACACAAAAACGGCTTTCTTTAGTCTGTGTGAAGCAGAAAGGAGTGGCCCAGCTATAGATAATTACTAGAGGCCAAAACCCCATAACAACCAGGGGGAAAGGAGCCACAATGCTCCTCCACATCCTGACCAGTCGGAGACTATCAGAGGACAATTTCAGGTTGTAGCCCCCCCCAATCAACTGGGACAGGGGAGAAGTGTTTAGGACGCGCCAGAAGGGAGGGGGTTGGTGTGTGTACGTCATGCTCTGAAAGTCGGCGCGAAGTGTGCGGCTGTGAGATCAAGGCACCGTGGGCCCACTCTCCATTGCTCTGACGTCAGACACACATGGCGGCTCGGTCGGAAAGTGCTGCTGAGACGGGTGAGGGGAGCGATCGGGCCAAGCCCGGAGCATTGATCCCACACAGTTCTCATGTCCAGCAGGGCCTCTGCTAGAAGGGTTAGGGTGGATGTGACGCAGGAATCCCCCGGGCACCGAGACGTGCGACTGAAACTCGCCGGGGGTTTGAGTTCACACAGTTCTCCTCTCTTACATCGATGTAAAAGAGAGATGGGGAGGAGGGGGCAGTAAGAGACCATATGGGTGGGCTGACAGTGGAAACAGAAGGAGAAAAAGAGTTCTTGTGTTGAGAATTTAACTAAATTAAATTACAGTTCAATTACTACCTTTGGGCATCTGCATACTGTTTACACTTATGTTTGATATGCTCACAAATGGTTTTATGTACAATCTGTGTGTCATAAATATTTTGTATAAAGGATGATCTTACTGTTATTCAACAGCAGGTTTTATATCCAGCGGTATTCGTCATGATCTCATAGATAACTACTGTCTGCCTGGGGTTCAGACCTGCCATGGCAGAGCTAGCACAGCCGGGAATGAGAACAGGGCAGAGGGATGCAGTCTGTGGGAATGACGCTCACATCTTCATGCAACGCATCCCGCCGGTACTCACAGTTCCGTGGAAACTCAAGACACTAAACAGCCCGTCGGACCCTCCAGAAGCGGCCTGTGGAGGAACAACTCATGACGCTCTGTCCAGGTTCACGTGCTCCTCCCGCGGCGCACGTGAGGACCACTTCCTCTGCTGCAGCACTCCCAAGCACACCGTCCTAGAAGAGCCACAACCACTCATGAAGCTACTTTCTTTATAACCGTAGACTTTTACATGAATTCTGTTCGTAGTAGTGACCGTACTTAGCGTGACGTGTTTCCCACGCAGTCTCTTCTCAACCGAGGAAGTGACGGCTAAAGTCAACTAGCAACAGTGCACGCGCAAGCTAACGTCAAACTGAATTAAAGACAGAAGACGGCTCAGTGCACGACTTACTTTACTGTTTAGTAAACAGTGTTTACTAAACAATACAAAACGTTTGTCTTTAAACGTAGAGTGTAACGCATTTTAACAAACTAAGGACCCACTGTGGTCCCTCATACTAGTTTTTCCGTTTTCTGTAGTCCCACCCATCCAGGAATTGGGTAGGATACAATCCTCATCACTGATTGGCTAATTAACAAGACATGACCAACCAATATACGACGGATAAATACAACGTGATGGATTCAAGGACTGCTCTAAACGGAGGACACTTTGCTTGCTTCATTCATAAATCTATTAATTTTACCATAATAGAGACACGTTATCACAGAAAAGACATTTAGCCAGTCCATAATGTACATTTGTAAACTGAAATACGTGTCAAAACTAACAGAGTAAACACAATTAGAGCTTGGTGGTTACCTGAGAGAACTACTTACTGGAAACAGAAGTTGACAAAACAATCTCCCCACATAAAGATGTGATGTGTTCAAAAGCTAGAGGAACCTTGAATGGGCCTTGAGGCGGGACTGCTTTGTGAAGGATATTTTAGTTTCCCTTCACTGAACGTTTTAATTGCCAGACTACCTCCAATTAACTGAACTGTCCTTGATCCGATACAAGTGTTTTTTAACTCACTATCTGACTTTGAGTCTTTTGCAGCATTTTGCTCAGCTGGAGAAAAATATTCTGCAAACCCATTTAGAGAGCACGTGACCCTCTCTCTCTGCTGATGCTACTAACATCTCTGGAGGGCAACGAGCCTCTCTTGAGCAAAAAGGATTTCCATATCCTTGCCGAGACCGATATCCCCCATACGTCCTGTTTAGATCTGCAATCACGGGGAGAATGAGCTCTGCAGTGATTTCATTTTCTTTGACTGCAAGACTAAGATTAAAATCCCAGCAGAAGACAAACGGAGACGAATTAATAACAGAAAGTGAATTGAAGTTATTTTGGATATTGACATAAGGATGTATGTTTATTTTTCTTATAAACTTATTTGGTAGCTCGAGTCCCTCTTGATGAAATTTTCCATTAGAATGCAGAAGAGAAAGGAAAGCAGAGGAGTTTCACAGCAGAGGAAATGAGAGACCTCAGGCAACGATCCCCTCTGTAAACAGGCCGACTCTCCTCTTCAGCACAATCTCTCACAAACAGCACATACTTCTTCCCCGAGTGGGCTGGAGACACACTGACAGGCTGTTTAAGTTGAACTTGGAGAGTTTATTTCCAAAGTGCTAAACAGAACATCCGCTTTCGAGGAGAAAACCAGCATCAGTCTGTGAAAGTGTTGGCGTTTCACCAACGACAGACTGTCGTACGAGGAAGAACGCTTTCTTTTGTGGAACTTGTACACGCATAGTGGGAATTACTTTTAGGGATACAATTTATCCCTAAAAAGTCAAACATGCGATACTTTTCTCTGGTCATAGGTATCTAGAGGACTAAATGAAAATAATCCCCCCCCCCCCCTCCTTCTCATGTTTACTGTATTATATTTCCATATTTCTGCCCTGTCTGCAGGTCCTGAGAGAGCTCAACAATCATAACCAGTGTGCCATGACATTTACTGTGGTTATTCATGATCCCCAGAGGACGATCTGGTCACTACAGATCAGTTTGTTCCACATAATACATTCATATTAATTACTGATTATTCCCCCAAATACTATAATACACAATTATTTATGCTCATCCCACCACCAGCTCTAGCTTCATACTAAATGAACAGACTTGAGTTGATCTTCTCATCTAATTATTAGCAAGAAAGCGAATAAGCGTATTTTTGGAACTATTCCTTTAACGAGCCCGTGACTCATCTTGTACTGTTAGTTTTGTGAAGTTGTTGAATGACGGCTTCAATTGACTTCCCCATCAACATCCATACTTACGTACTGTGATGGACTATGAAGTGTTGTGTGTGTGGTACAGTACACAAACTATGTATGGTTTGAAATCTCAAATACTTCAGGATACAAGCCATTCATATTCATATTCAGCAAAGCAGCAGCCTGGAAAGTCGGATGTATTCCCCTTTACCCACGGTGGCATCTGTTTTGGGATTCATCTGCTCTCTGAGACTCATGCTGTCAACCAAGTATGGAAATGACTTGAATTCACCTACGTTCCCACCGTAGAAACAGTCACAATGAGATCTGGAATCGCCCTCCATTGTGTGCAAAAGTTGCTGTAGCACTGCAAATAAAACCAGAGCTATGTATGACGGTTAGGACATCAGTTGCTGCTATCGGTGCGTGTGTGTGTGTGTGTTACATGGTTCGTCAGTCTTATGTCTTATGTGTTCACAAACATGGAAACACGAGTAGAGGATTTCCAACTCTTTCGGTTCCCTCTCCATCCTGTGCTCTGTGAAGCATTGCAGTTGCTATGACAATCAAGGCCTTTCCTTGTTTTAAAGACACTCACTATAGCGACGAAGGCGTTGCTGTGCAGTGGAGGATTTCTCTCACACAGTGTGCTAACACGGTACACTTACAGGTGCAGCTACACAAACCCGACCCACACCCACACAGATGTGCACGAACACAAGTGGTCGAATGACGCGATGAAACCTCTGATGCATGCTGGGACAGTTATTATTATTATATATTAATCATTTAAAAAAAGTGATGTGTCCAAAGTGAATGTTTTATTTATCTCTGTGAGATATCAGAGTGTTGGTTGCTTCTAACAAGGCTAGTGAGCCAACAGTAGAATGACTTTGGCATCACGTGGCTGAATGTCTGACGGTCCGCGCACAGCTTCACTCCGGTAACGTCACCAGTCCCCAAGTGCTCGGTGACAAAAGGCTTCCGCCGGAAACCAGAGGCGGGAAAACTCAAGAGAGAGGAAGGGAAACATTGTTGAGGAGTATTTAAATAATTAAAGGACACGTGTCATGCTCATCTCCAGGTTCATACTTGTACTCTGGGTTTCTACCAGATCATGTTTACGCTCTTTAATGATCAAAAAAACTCTTTATTTTATTCTGAATATAAATGTATCACTCAGCCTCTGTAACGCTCCGCTTTAGCGCGTTTCAACTGAATTGCGTTGCTAGGCAACAGCATGTGTCCATGTTTACTTCCTGTCAAATGAACGGCCATACACACACACACACACACACCTTTGACATCTTTCAATAATTTTTACCATTATCAAAATGAATACTATTGACGAATGCAGCTTTAACGTTTCTGTAGGATTCACATTATTTTGGGATGTCGTGTTAAGTCTCACGCAAATGTAGCTTCTCTCTTATTAAGAGTCTCGATAGAGTGCAAGACTCCACGTCAGAGAGTACCACAGAAGTGTGGAACAGACTCACATAAAGTCTGCCGTGTAAAGGGAAACAGAGGATGTGGATACAGTATAATGTGTGTTATTCAGCAGATACCTCACAGACAGATCGGTGGTACAGATCAGATCCTTCTCCATTGAATGTAAATGTGCGTCAGAGATGTTAGTTTGTTGCTCTAAACATTATGAATAGAAGACATTGAAGATCATGTGCACAGTTGGGATGCAGAAAGATGGATCCTATTTTGTTTGGGAGGACAACGCCCCCTTCTGGATTAATCAATTCACTGTGAGAGTGTGTAACAACCCTCCGTGCTTGTGATCTCTACCCCGAAACAGAACTTCAACGTTGGGACCCGAGGAGGGAGAAACACAGAATTCAGATGTTTATTTCCTCGTAAACGGTACAAAACCGTGTTGTGGAGATGGACTGGCTCGGTGGACGCGGGGCAGGCAGGGACCTGTTCCAGATGAGAGATTTGACATTCCACCTTGAGAATGCAAGAAATCTCGCTGGCAGCAGATTACCATCAGGCTGGCAGTGGCCTGGTATGCAACACGTGACTCAGATGGAGGAACAGATGCGAAGCACGTAGGACAAACTGGGAGGAGGAGCTGAGGGATTCAGGGGTCAACAGGCCCCGAACCTGAACACCTGCAGGAGGAGAGCGGAATCCCTTCTGAGGGATAATTGAAATCCACATACACAGTGTGTTAACTGCAATGAAGTGACATCAGATGGAGGTATAGGCTCATCTCCAGGAGACGCCTGATGTAATGTTATGTGATCTGTATGTTATCTCCAAATCACTGATGCAGTCAGGGTGGTCTGCAGTCTGCTGTGCCCCTCAGGCATGTGGTGGTTTTAATTAACAAAACATGTATTTTATTAAGCTTGTCATCACTGCTCCCCCCCCCCTCCTCAGTGGGACGTTATAGAGCAGCTGGAGGAGCAACAAATGGTGTCAAAACGGAGCAAACATGAAGCTTTAATTCACCGCCTTGTTTTGAGTCAAAACCAATTCACTTCACATTAACTGGGATGCGTTACAAGACACGTGCGTTTCTAATATATTGTCGGAGATTAAAGGAGCATGCATGTGCAGATGCTCGCTAAATTAGCACTGTGCGCCTTATGTGTCGGCATCATTCTGTGTCGTTTCTACATCAGCACCACGCACAGCTGGGGAAGAATGACACGAGGGAAAATAAAGACTCATCGGTGGAGTCGTGTGTTTTCTCACGGAGATCCCACAGCGATCATAATCTGCCGATCCTGTGCTTTGCTGTACTGTCTACAGGTAGGTAGGTGCACAGTATGTGTGTTGGTTGAAAAGTGCATGCTGTTATTGTGCTACATCTCTTAGGTTAAGAAGGTGGTACTGATTTCCTGATCTGGATTTTCCAATACCACTTATTTAACCACACTCAATAATATCATCTGTTTCCATGGTGATCTACATGCAGCTCCTGCAGATACTTTTAATATAGTTTCATACTGTTTCTGTAAACTCCAAGCTGCACCAATCACTATTATTATGATAACGATGGATGAAATGACTGCGTGTCGTGCAGTGACGAACCCCACGGCCAATCATCCCCCGGCTCTGCAGCTCCCGTTTTAGCATCTTTCAGCTCATTGTCTTGACTCATTGCTCCCATCAGCTGTTCAGAGACTCTGGTAAAGACACTGTAGGCCACCTGCTCAGGACCAAACAGCAGACAGGAGACAGGTGGCGAACATAGAGGAGCATTTAGCATTTATCTTTTAGCATTTCCCTCAGGAGTTGGTGGAGACCAAACCAAAGCTACGAGGAGACGAAATGTTGGAGTCACATTCAATAAATGCTAATGCTACTCCACATCTGCTGGAGGTTAGAATTAGCAGTTGTTTGTGAATATGTCAGTTTGATCAGGCGATAATACTGTGAGTGAATGTTGTGGCAAAACTAAATAAAAAACACATGATGGCAGCTTTAAACATAATCCTAAAAGGCACATTCAGACATGAAGTGGTCTCAGAAATATCTGCGTGATGACGCCGTTTGTTTGAGCAGCAATGATGTGTGCGTGTGCAGTGACATACTCAAGACTGAATGTGTTTGATATTACCTCTGCAACATTCGTGCCTTATTCGTTTGAAGACTCGACGTGAAGTGGGCAGCAGATGAAAGGCAGCGCCGGAGCAGGTTTCCCTCTCCGGGGGCCTCGAGCTGCCAGTCGGCTTTTAACACCCCGAGCTTCATACCAAGAAGGAATGAATTACGGCAGTAATCCAAAAAAAAAAAAAGGGGATTTTGAGATTATCACCACATATTCTGTTGCATGTTCGAAACAGGAATTTTTAAAAGCAGAGCGAGAGCCAGGACCTGTGCTGCAGTGACCATACATGGAGAAACGAGCAGAGACTGAGAGAGACTGGAATGCACCACAGGTGTAATAAAAGTTGGTACCTTTAATAACAGAAATCTTGCTTTTTCAGACAAAAGAACAAAAATACAGAAACCTAAATCATCTTGATACTAATGAGCTACAGGAACACATGAGATGCATCGCACGTCTCACAAATAAGCAGCCAGACATTGAGATCACGTGACGACCGAGTTGACACACCCGAGGCACACGGGAGGGGTTGGTTTTCATGCCACATTTACACCAATATACAGAACGTTAATACACTTAAAATACCATACGATACCATCCACCATTCAGCAGAGGGGAAGGGGGCACAGTGGACTGAAATATCGGCAAATAAACCAGTGCAATGACACTCTGCCTCTCATTTACAAACACCACATTTGAAGTGGACTACTCAATGGCAGGTCTGTGAGGCTGCATATTCAACTGTTATCAATCAGTTCAACACACCAGACGCCGAGCTCGAGACTGAGCCATGTCATGACTGAAAGAAGAATAAAGAAAGGTAAACATAGCAGAGAATTGCCTTTTTTCCCCACAAATATCACATCATTTTTAACTGAAATAAAAAGAAAGAAAGACGGGGGTGAAGAGATCGCAGGACATTTTGTGAAATGAGCACACACTGTTTAAGAACATGGATGCGGCATCTGTGACATCAACAGTTTCCTGTGAGGAAGCCTCTGGAGGCCGAGTAAAGTTCTTGATGGGAGGATTCCTACACATGAGGTAAAGCGTACACGAGAAACACTCGGTAAAAAATGTTACGGTCTTAGTTCCATTAAGGGGATGTAAAGGTGTATATTTGGGGAGTGGTTGAGTGATGATGTGCTACTTGTTACATGGAAGGCCTTCACAGTCTCCATCCTGCTGACTGTGCCTGGATGTTGCAGGAAATCTCGACTCCGATCCTCCTCAGGTTGACGTCACAGACACTACATTGTTGTTTTTCCACAGTCCCCGCGTCGAACTAATCCCTTTTTTTCGTCTGGCGGGGCATTTTCTCATTCCCCTTTCTCGCACTAATAACGGGTGTCTCATTTCACAAAATCTTTTTCCCGTACTACCGCACTGTAGTCAGTTTCGGCAGAGTCACTGCTGAACTTGAGGTAGTTACTCATCACCTTTTACAGCTCAGTTCCAATCGAGTCAAATCAAAAGCATCAGGTTTGTTGAGATATAACAGCTAACTGAGAGACTTTCTCTGGCAACAGATATAATAAAAAGCAGATCTACACCGGTGACATCGAAGAGTATCTTTCATCCTGACAGAAGTACTAGTAGCACATACTTAAGCTGCGTGGTAGGATTTCTCAGTTACTGCCTCGGAAGGGCAGGACAGGCCTCCTAATGTCTTAGTAGTGAATGGACACAGTGATTTAAATCAATATATCAGTCACAGCCATTATTGCGTGGCATATAAGGGACAGTAAATCGTTACGGTTTAGTTATGGCTTATCACACTGCAGTATTATATACTAAGTGGTAGGTGTCTTTACAACAAAGACAAGACAATATGATTCACACCTTCAAGCGGTCGCGCAATGAAATACGAATTTGGTCCATTTTGACACAGTGCCAAGGTGATGAAAGGCTTGCAAAAGTGCTCAGTAACAAGACGCTGAGCGATGAAACTGACTGAATTTTGCTTTTACAAACAATCCTCGGAGAGAGCGGTTGGAGCGAGCTAAAGAACCACAGCGTTGTAAAAACCTGATGTCAATAAAAGTAAAATGTCTCTAGCACAGACTTCCTGATGTTAAAAGACTAAACCCCTCCCCCGGACAGCATTTGTCCGATCTTAGCTACCAAAAATATACAAGAACGGATGAAACAATGTGTTAATCTGCTCCAAGTTAAGCAGCTACGGTTAGCATGTCCGGCTAACTAGCTTACCTCCTGGTAACCTTAACCTGTGTAACTTCCAGGGATGCGGAGCATTTCAATATGACATTATTCCGTGGGGTTACGAGTTATGTAATTAAAAGCAAAGAAAAAACACACACACACACACACACACACATCCAATGCATAATATTTCTGTGGAAGCTGGTCCTGGATGCTACATGAAGTGAAGGCTAACATTAGCGGCTCTGTCTTACTTTACATTAGATTTGAGGAATAAACCCCAGCCACCATTACCCGAGATAGCATTATACGGGCGAAAGACATTGCACAATATCATGCATTACTGTTTTAAAACAAGTCAATTGGTAACATTAAGAGGTCAGGTAGAGACAGCGTAGTCAACCAACGTATGGAGCTAATGTTAGCTTAATTAAATAGCTAGCTACAGCTGATAAAATCTGTTCGTAACAGTTAGTTATATTAGACGAGTTTTTGTTGAAAAGGAAAACACAAGTTGCAAATCGCTCGCAAGATGGCTGAGGTTAGGCGTGGACCTTGAATGGTTAAAGGTGCACAAGAAAAGATTGGGAGCATTTTGATTGCTTCTCAACATCTCTCAACTTCTGAGACGATGCTAATAGCGTCACGCGCACGAATGTGCATTTACTGCACCTTTAAGGTAAGGCATTGACCTCGACTGGGTAAGATTAGGAAAGGTCGTCAGGCAGCGAGTCTCGCGAGAGTTTTCGCAACGTGCGTCCATCTAGACTCGACCCATATTCGTTGTGTAAGAACAGAAAGCTTGACAGGCAGCAACTAAGAGGGTGGGGCTTAGCAAACGATCCATTAACTAGCCTAACAACTGTGATTCTGTGGCTCCACCCACTAATGATAACATGCAACCAATCAGATTGTTTCGCCTCCAGAGCAACTGTTTGTAGGAGTAAAACTTCCATCCATATCATCGCTTTGTACTGTTGTTAGTTATGAGCAGTGTGCACTTTGACAAGCTAGCGCACATGAACATGCAATGTTAGTTTTTCATGTTTCAAAGCATCAAATAAAAGCTTGGTAAAAAACAACAGCCTCTCTCAAAGAAACAAGCGACATAGTTTGAAATCAAATCGGCCGGAAGTTATTATCAACATAATTATTGCAAAAAAAATGGGCAGTTTTTTTTTTTTTTTTGTGGTAGTATCATTATTAATCATAATGGTAAATTTACAACTTGAACTTCACACACATGCGCACCCTAACACATCACTATTGTTTTTATACAGCTTCATGCACTTTACCTCAAAATGGGGGAGAATTATTATTATTACTACAATTATGATTATCACCATCAGTATTACTGTTATCACCGATCGTCCATTTACTGCACACTGCTCACAGGTTACCAAATATCCAATTTGTATTGTATTTTTGTTTGGGGTATTTGGACAAAAATATTAATATTACTCCAGTTCCTTCTGAATGAAAACCATGTGTAGACGTGTTCAGTTTGTAGCACAGATAACTATAAAGAGCTACAAGACAGCGTCATAACTTCCTGCAAGAATAATCATTTACGCATTATGAGATTGTGATTGTGCTCTGCATGGAAAGCCAAATATACCATCAATCTCTTGCACCTTGAATGCACCAAGGAATTATTTTGAGAAAAAATTACCTTACTGACAATTTATTTTACGGGCTTCTTAATTATTTCCTTGAAATGGAAGAATATTTACATTTCCTGTAAAATACATAATTTAGTGCTAATTATAAGGACAATTGTGACACTATTCAGTTGGTACACAGTCAAATAAAGCCACAGGTAGCTTCAACTTGAAGTTTCCATCAAATAAATAAATATTTACATAGATTAAATTGCATCTTTGTCCATTTTTCCCCCATTAAATCCAGATAACAATTGCAAAACAATTGTAGATCCCATCTTTAGAGCTTATATTGTAAATGGTAACATTTCCTGGTTCTGGATACCTATGCCACAAGTTAACATAGTCTATATATTATATTTCTATCCTTGGGAAATCATTAGGACATTGCAGCACCCAAAGAATAAAGCGTTGCCGTTGCTTTAGCTGTGATCGTGACCTTGTTAGAAAACACCAATTGGACTCTACTGTACGAATGACGTTCACTTAACATTTACATGCAGTTCCAAAGCGTGATGAAAGAGGACGTCTGTCTTGGCTCCTACCATTGCAGATGTTGTACGACCAAGAAGAAAAAAAATCAAAACATGAGGATGATGATGATCAATTTAGCATTGGCTGTCGAGAACAAAGGAGAAGAAAGATGTGAGGAAAGATGTTCTCTATCTCAGTAGAAAGTTAAGCACATTAAAAGTCTTATATTACATCCTCACTGTTCACCTTTAAACACAGAGCGGGAGTCGTGACCATACAAACCCCCCCGACAGGAAACACACCGGACACATTAAGACAAAGAAGAGCTACAGGGGAAGACCTGAGCTGTGATGGAAGACGATGGCAGCGTTTGCACCTTGTGAAACCACGAGCTCAAAGGTTGCTTCGCTCTGAGATTCTTCTCTTGACCCACTGCAGGGGGGGGGGGGGGGGGGGTTGTATGTTTTTATTAAAAAGCACTTTTGGTAAAGTTGGGTATGTTGGGTACTACGTAAGCCAATATGTGTCTATAGCACGCAGACGTCTGACAAATGCGGCTGCTGGCAAAATGCTTAAAATCGCTGGTGAACCGTGAGGATTCAGTACATTTGTGGTGAGCGGACCGGAACAGTTTAAAATAAGAATATTGCCTTTGACATCTTCAAACAGTTTGGAAGCTGTGCGTCAATGAAAGTAAAAATTGAAATACATTTATGTTTCAGAAATAAATAAATAAATATATATATATATATAAACTAATTAGAAATAACCCAATAATTAACAGTTTCACTTGTTGGACAAACAGAATGCAGAACGACGACTATATACCAAGCAGTATGAGCTAGATGATTATTTACTGTCATAATTTACCACTAGAAAGGCCAACCTGCCATCAGCTGACTGCTGATGTAAAGTCTAGGGGGCATTGAACTGTTTCCACTTTCAAATTAAAGCTTCAAGATGCCTGAAAACGACGAACATGATCACTGTGCTGTTCCATAAAAACACAAATGAGTGTGGGTATAAATAGAGGAAAGATTGACAGAATAACAGCTGGATTGATGCTCATGTGGGCCAATTTCTGCATCTGTTCTTAACTGGCATGAACGGCAAAGATAGAACAGACTTAATCATCAATCTGAGTAAAAGTTGTAGAAATTTGAATGGGACCTGGTTAGATTCTGCGCCCGCACGGACATCCTACAACTCTCTAAAATCTCCCGGGAGGAAGACAAACGCTAATATGTCCATTTAAAGTTAGACCTCTTTAGTCCACACGTGGCCCTCATCTTGGAGCCCCGGCGTCGATTGGCCTTTCTAGTGATAGATGAATCATTGATCTGAGGAGAGAGGGTTGCACCAGGTGTTAAACTTCACAAACAGTGAGAAAGGAAGGAGAAGGAACAGGAAGCTGAGGCTCCGAGGAGGAGGGAGACTCCATAACAGATTAACCAGTCAGGGTTTGGTTTTTTTCTTCTTTCAAACCTGACAACTGACAGAAAGAGGAAGCTTCTGGGGAGGCTTTTAGTCGGAGAAGAGGCTGGCGAAGGACTGTCGGAGGCTGCGGATGGTCTCAGCTTTGGCCTCGTCGTCGGTCAGGCTTCCTCGTAACGTCTCTGTGAAGGTGTTGGTCAGCGACTGGGATTTGCTGCGCGGTAAAGAGAGCAAGAGTTGACAGGAATAAACACTTAGTACTTGAAAATAAAAATAAAAAAGCTATTTGGCTCATTAACGTTGGTTTTTCATATCGGTGGGACCACAGTGTGGACGCACTTCAGCTGTGGCGACTGCTTCTGAGCTCCAGGCCCGGAGGTGGCGGGGATGGGGCCGGGCTGGAAGGCCTGGCTGGGTGAGGTGGTGGCTGATCGGGCTCGCTGAGGGGAACCCTGGGCCGACTGAGATGGAGAGGCGGAAGCAGAGCGGTTTCCCCCTGCAGTCGGTACACACAAATTACACGTGGATATTTTTACTTCGGCATGCCTCCGCTGCCACGAGCACTCTGTTGCAGTAACACACAAAACAACAACAACGACAACGACAAAAAAGGGTCTCCTACCTCGCCGGGGCTGTGTGGTCTGTGGATGGAGAATGATACAGCGATATCAGTGCAGTGAATAAGATTCAAAATGTTTATGCATGTTCTAGCTAATGGTACACCACCTGAACACGACATAAGGCTCTACACTGTGATCGTTCTGCAGACATTATGTAATACAATACCTTCAAAACAAGTTCTATTTCTTGGATGAAATCTGTGAGGTGTTGAGATTCGAGGGGAGCATTAGAAGTAATGTACAAAGCAGCAGGAACATCAGCAGAAGTAGTTATAACAGAGGCTTTTTTATATTCGATTTAATTAGATTAGCTGTTCAATTGTATATTTTTAATTTTCATTTCCGTTTA
Organism: Lycodopsis pacificus; assembly: GCA_028022725.1. Taxonomy (NCBI): domain Eukaryota; kingdom Metazoa; phylum Chordata; class Actinopteri; order Perciformes; family Zoarcidae; genus Lycodopsis; species Lycodopsis pacificus. The sequence continues at coordinate 6,660,745 of CM051709.1, forward strand.
ATTTCGCAACACAAGTTACATCAAAGCCAAAAATATCATCAATTTGGCCTAAAAGTAGCCACATTTAAATATACTCCACTACTGTACTGGACTAGAATTAGCTTTGTTTCTTTTTATTTTAGAGTGTAAACTATCCCCAGGTTGCTAAAACAATACTGAAAAAAATAGTGACATATATATATATATATATATATAAAGCATGCAGTGGTAGTACCAGTAGTAACAGACTTAGCAGCAGTCAACAGCAGCAGTAGTGGTATTATTCATGTTAAAAAGGAGGATTCTACTTTTTCTTTTAGCTGAAGGTTGGTTAGTCTGACTAACATAAAAGGTCATGTGTCTGATGTACCTTGACAGAGGAAGGCTGAGGTGTGGACACTCCCAGCAGCACCTGGGCCATCTTACTGATGACCAGCTCTGTGATCAGCTGCTTATCCTCCTCGATGTGCTCACCGATCAGAGGCATGGAGCTGTCCATCACCTGCAGGGACGGAAAAACAGCCAATCAGGGTCCTGGATGGCTTCACCAAAGAACTGACGTGTTGTAATTACTCCACTAGATGGCAGCATTAGACCTCTTATCGTGACGAGTCGATGCCTTCAGACCCCAAATGATGTCAGCGATAATGGACTCTGTGGTGCTTTGCCAGCAATGATGAGTCATGTCACAGAGATCACATACACAGCAGTGTTCCCCGCAGTGGTTCGCCATTATTGAGCTCAGACAATATAAGCTATGCAACACTGCTGGCCTTTAATTGAATTTACTGCCGGATGCACTGAGCCTGACACTGACTTTTCTGTTTGTCCCCATGCTCCATCCCACTCCTCAGACAGCCCCTTGTCCTGGATCGGTCCTGCTTCATCCTTTCAATAGAAAAGCAGCAACCAGTTCAGCAGTTTCTTTTTTAAATTTTAAATTCGGGTCTGAGACCCGGCAGATGGACACAGAATTGACAAAATAGAATAGAGTTTCTGTCTGAAGCTTAGTGTGTAAGTGCATAGATGATGTATGGCCAAACCATCAGCTATTTCTCTGTGCCGCCCTCTGATTGGCCTAAAAGGAGGCCGACGGTTCACAGTGAGCAGATACAACAAGTGACTCCATTCGTAAATATTATGTTGCCCGGGGTATGACTTGGATGGGCACAGACCACATCCACTGCCGTACACAAATAATTACCTCAAAGAGAAAAAAATAAAAAGGTCCCACCAGTTGAGCTCACATGCACAAACACGTGCGCTGCAGAGGCACAGAGCACATGGGAGACCAAAACAGGAGCAGAGCAGTGCGGGCTGCTGCGCGCTGCCGGCCTGGACGCCCGGTGTACAGTAACTAAGGGGGCGTGGCTAAGCCAAGGGTCAATCACACCAATGATGAAATTCTAGTGTATTGTTCAACCATCTGTGTGAAAACCCCCACTCTCTTTGCTACAGTATGTGGAAGTGCAAGTCTTTTATATACTCTGCAGAGTATATAAAAGTTCCATCCAATAAAACACGACACAGAGTTTGGTGAGACCCGGCCACACCGTCCCTGACCAAGTCTCATTCAGGTCCATTTGGTTAAGCTCTTCCTGTTTCATGTGGAAAGACGACAAACCACGAAATATAATTAAAATCTTTACAGAGACCGGATTTTCTCACGCATGCTTGACTTTAATGAATCCTGATTCAAATCCAAACTGTGTTTTTTCCTTTGTTTTTCAGAGTAGCTTGGGACCTCACCATGTGGGTTAATACTGTTCCACACAAAACCACTACCGATACCAGAGGCCCCTTCCTTTTCTGTGTGTACCCAGCCTCTCGGCGAGAACTTCGGTGGGGCGTGGCTCTGCGTTTTGGCCAGCTGAGTCATTACCACAGGGACCGAGCCGAGGCCTGGCAAGCCACCGGCAGGCCCCACTTCAAACGGCGTGTGGTGGCGAGCAGAACCGGGATCCACCCTGTTGATTTACGATGATACGGAGTCATCGAGCAGAAGATGGGGGCTGCCGCTGGCCTTTTCAGCGCTGGAACACAGAGGTGTTGTTTTGCTCTTTTTTTCCTTTTTTTTTTATTTAGCTGCAGAATGCTGTCTGGACAATGTACCCGGCTGCATGGGAGGGTTCACAGAGCACAACATGTGAAATGTGAATATGATGGTGCAGTCGCAGGTACAGGGATGGGCACAGGGTGGTGTTTCCCTGGGAAAAACAATTCCAGCTTTCAGATAGCAACGTTTGTATTTTTATGATTCACTCAAAAGAGGTAACGATAATAAAATAAAAAGCTCATGGATAGTTTACCTGAGTATGCTGTGTATTCTAAACTCTATTTGTGGTCTCTCCTCTCCGTCTCCGTTGTTCAAAGAGCTCCAGTGTGTCGCTGAGTCATCGTCGTGTTGTGCTGTGTCATTTCATCAAGTCAAATCGTGTCGTGGTTTTGAGTCAAATCGTGTCACATGCGCGTTGTCTCAATTCCATCAATTTGTCGTGTGAAGTCATGGCTTTAAAAGGCCTCGTGCTCTAACTGTCTCACTCTGCCAAAATGTGCACGTCATGGCTGTGCTCTAATATAACGGGACATCCTGCCATCTGTGTCATATGGCAGATCTTATGATGATATATTATACCAGTGGTAAAAAAAAAAGTAATGAGATCCTTTACTTCAATAAAAGTAGCAAAACCGCAGTACAACTACCCTATTACGAGTTAAAGTCCTGTATTCATGATTTTGGAAGGAATTGTGAGCAGCAAAATGTCCTTAAGTAAAAATAAGGTTAAGAAATGGCCCCTAGCAAAGTGTTGTATGTAAAATGTATTACTGGACTATTATTGGTAATGAATTAAAGACTATTTAAATGATAATAAAGCATCATATTGTAGGGGTTTGTCTTGTGTTTTGTATGTAAAATCCAGAATCTTCTTTAAAGTAACTTGCAACTGTATCCGTCAAGTAAATCTAGTAAAAAGCAGAATAATGTCACAACAACATGTAAAGCTTTTCATAACGCTACAGGCCTTTGCACACTGTCACTGAGTTTTTTTACACAAAATTGTCGCACGTTTAAAATTCAATACGACCACTCATTGTGTCAATCATGTTTACACACCCACTCTGAGAACTTCATCCATCATTTAAGTTTTTGGAACAAGTTAGAAGAAATGCTCTCCAACATGGCATCTGATGAACATTCACTTTGTCTCCCAGGACAAAGCTCTGTACAAATAAACTAAGAAATACACAGATGCGGAACTTAAACGACAAAATTAGATTAGATAGCAAAAACAGATCAGAATCGGTGATGGTAGGTACGGATAGGATGTAGGACAGATAAGCCCATCGTAATTGCGCTGTAGTTAGCTAAACGACAGCTCCTTGCTAATGTCCTTTATTCATAGCCCCGTTTGAGACTAGCGCTATCCATTGTATTGTCAATTTTCACAGCGAATATGATAATAAAACGCCTTGGACTCTGTGGTGTGCAATGATTTTTCGTTGAATGACGGATTAAAAAAACGCATAACGTAAAGACTGTGTGTGGCAACACTAGCAGCCACACACACACACACACTAGAAGCTCTGGAAAGCTAGCATTGTCTGAAGTTAGCATGCTAACATGCTCACACTGACAATGCTAGCATGTTGATGTTTAGCACAATGTTTCCAATGGTCAGTTTAGTCTGTTAGCATGCTAACTTTTGCTAATCTGCACTGAACACAAAATACAGCTGAGGCTGATGCTAAGTTTTGCAGGTAGGCTGACAAGTGTTGGAAGTTTTGGACAAATGAAAATGTTGATTGAAAGCGTCACTCTTGTGATGTCTGAAATCACATCACCGAGTTGTTGTTGCATCACGTCATGTCCGTTCTCTACTGTCACATTGTCGTGTTGTATGTTACCGTCATGTCGTGTTGACATGAAGCTGCTGTGTCACGTTGTTGTGGGGACACCGTGTCTTGTCACACAGCCTCCTCCATTGTCTTCAATGTTTTCAGTGAACGGACACACAGCTGGAGTTTGCTCCGAGTTAATACCGGCTGCGGTAAACTGTTAATGAAGTGCCCTTGAGCAGCTCATTACTTTTCATTAGGGAGAGGTGTCATGGCTGATGTCTTTGTCTGGGACAAAAAACAGATTCCCACTGTGATGGACCGGCAGCTCATCCCTGTCGCGGTTAATTAAATTCCATCGCGCTGAAGGGTTAGAGGGAGACAGCGAGATAGAGCGGACGAGGAGGAAGTGATGCTCGTCGGAGAAAACACTGTTACATTGTTACTCGACTGTGTCACCAGTCCGGCTATAAGAGTACTCATCTCTGAGGAGCTGGGAGATATTTCCTGAGATTGAGTCAGAAAAAAGAGGCTTATTTTCTCACTGCTGACCTCACCCAGCGTGTAGATAGAGACAAGTGTGATGTCATGGTCGCGAGCTGAATACTGGCACATCAGACGTCCCCAATCGGCCTGTTTCCTCAGATTTGAAGACATAGGAGGCCACGATGGAAAAACAGAACTGACTACAGAACTATTTCTCTTCTCTCCTGGGTATAATCCTAAAAGGACCCCCCCCCCCCCCCATGTATCATCCCATTCCGTCGTTCCTGTGCGAGGACTTTTGAAGGCAATGCTACGATTGATTAGCAGTTGTTTTATCTCACAGCATAGGAGCCCCGGTGTGATCTGTGTCCCAGGCAGCATTCCTGCCGCGCTCGTCCCATTGGGGAATGACACAACTATTTAGAATGTAGGAAAACCTCCATCAAAGTGTCTGCGTCATGTCAAGCAGCAGCCACTTTGTTTGTGTACAAACCGGAAACTGCACGAGGAGACGCCAAACTTTGCCAGCGGACCCAAAATAAACAGCCTGCGTTAGTAGACGCGGTGAGTCAACCGCCGACTCCCGATGTTTTCGTTCTCCTGCCAGTGTTTGGTCTACAGACTAATCATTCTTTCAAGGCTCCGATGATCATGTGCCATCGAGTCTGGCTACACCCTATCCCTGTTGACTTTCACCAGAGAAATATTATCAGCAGGGAAGGAGACTGAATCCGGGGTAACGTTCACAGTGAAGAGGCGTTTTACCAGGCAATGCTACTAAGAACCGGTCCACACATGAAACGGTGCAAATAAATTCTAATCACACGGCAAGATAGACTTTAGTGTTCCGTAAATATTAGGTATTTATGATAGCGAGTCTCTTTCTCTTAAAACTCTGTCCCTATTTTTTTGTTTTGGGGATTATTGTGAAAACAAACTGACCTCGATGATATAGTCGTTGCCGTCTTTTCCGTGGACGGCCTTCACCGCACAGATGTCGAGGCCGCCAAACATCTCCGCGCAGGAGTCCACCCACAGCCGATATCTGGAACACAGTGACACCAGTAACTGATAAACCTGTGATTGAAGACCCAATAATGTCTGGAGATGTCATGGAGGGCGGGTTGGACTTCACAGGGCTCATAGTTACAAATAGCCTTCAACTAGAATCCTCTAAAACTAGAATTACGGCCTCGCAGTTGTACAGTATGCCTCTGCCAAGGAATCAAGTTACAGTTACAGCCACAGGGACCTTGACCTTTGACCTTTGACCACCAAAATCTATTCAGTTCATCCTTGAGTTCAGGTGCCCCCTATTTGAATGCCCCAGATTTACGTAAGCACAGATAGATGGATGGATGAAGAACCCGAAAACATAATGATAATAATAATATGACAATGATGACATAACAATAAAAAGTATCGGACCATAAAAGTTGCGTAGGTATGTGGAAGTGATAGATGTGAGATTTTGCATAAACAGAGATGTCTTTGAGGGTATAAGAGACACAACAGGTTGTCACGTCATTTAGTGTCTCTGAGTCAGCTCACCTGTCAGTCATTGCGATCTGTTCCAACATGGCAGAGCCTGTGTTTGCCTTCCAGTTCCCAGAGATGGACGTTCTCCTGCAAATCAAAGAAAAACGCAGATGAATGAATCAGCCTTCCTCGTGCCGTGACGACCGAAGACCTGAAATTTTTCAAAAGTCTACTGTACGACCAGATGAAATTTGAAGTAGACATAGTCAGGGTCATCCTGAAACAGACTAACCGCCGTCAAAGCACCCGTACCGTAACACCAAGAATAGACAAGCATCAAGATCGTACACCATGTTGTTGTCTCTCAGTTAAATGCAAAGTACCTGTAAGTGATCTAATGTCAAGATCATGTTACTGAAAAAGATGGTGTGTATTAAAATAACATTAAATGAGCGCTACAATGATTTGAAATTTTAAAGGAAATTGGATTCAGCTACAGAATGTTTTCAAGAACAAAAACAAGATTTAAATAATTGTAAATAAATCAAGAAAATGCATTAAATTAATGCAACACATTATGTACTTTAATGGGAACACACATTACAGATAATGTCTTTAACATTCTGGCTATAGGGCACAAAGTTCATACGAACAAATTCGTTGAAGCGGCTTCTACGAGTGATTTAGGAGCACAGACTTTCTCCATTTTCTGTATTTGGGGCTCCAGACCTGTTGTAGGAATCATGTGCAATTATTCTGCTGTTCTCCAAACCTACATTTTTCACTTATGGATTGTACATTTCATTACTTTGAAGTTAATTTGAATTTGTTTGAAATTAATTATGTTGACATTACCCTGTTCGTCTCGGCAAGTTGAATTATAGGCTGATGTAATTATAAATGTATTCATATCGCCAAATGATATCACCATCAATTTAAATTGGCTGTTGATGCTATTGTGTGACACTACTATATCAATATGAACAGTTCATATTTTTTAACCCTCTCCCGCTGCAGTCATCGATCTCCTTGCTGTGGCAAGAAGTTTTTCAACTGGAACCGTTTCTTTTTCATGTCAGTAGACACGACATTAACAGCACTCGTTATTTGTCCCCGCTCCTTTAGAAGGTCTCTTAATTCTGCCACTGATGCAGATAAAAATGAGACTTTTCTTTACGGATCTCCAAAAGCGGGACTCAAGAAGCAAGACACGTAGGCCTTATATGGTATTATTGGGGTGTTAGCTATGCTAATTTACAATTCTAACAAACACACGCTCATTTTATGCACAGGTGGCAGTCGTCATGTTAACGTAGGTCATTCAGTGCTGAATCCGACGTGGCACACTTGTACATTCTTACATGAGGTCTATTGTCATCAAAAGCCTGGAAGGGATTTGTTAAAACAAGTGTAAGAGTTCTTGTTTCCTTCCTGTGTCACTTCCTGTTATCTATTTATTATGTACTGTCTACTGACGTTTCAGAGGATTTTCCACTTTGACAAGAAGAAGATGGAATTTGTGATGTGACAGTGGCCAAAACTAGAGATATTAGCTTTATAAGCAGCTTCACTGTCTTCAGTGTTGATGGAGAAAATAAAGAAAAACGCTCTTTAACCTCGTCGGCCCCTACTGTCACACGTGCGGTGCTGGTGGTGTGAAACTTCTTACATGTACGCCTTGTAGTTGTTGCCGATCTTCTGGATGCGGATATCGTACTTGGACAGGACGTAGGGCTCGGTGGTGGCGTAGGTTCCGGCCAGAGCCACCACGCTGGTGATGTCCTGGAAGTCCTGTTGGTTTTCCACTTTGATCTGTGGGAGAGACACCACTCGTTAGTGAGCGGCTAATTAAAAAGCTGGCGGTGGCCGCTTGGAATCCCACAGGAATGTCACACTTGTACACTGGCGGGATAATGAAGGGTCCCTGGATGGAAACGTTGCCAGGGGCGGCTTTGAGCTACGTCACCTCACTCCCATCAAGTGATTAGACTGAGGGGGAGCGACGTGATGGGAACCCAGCAACACAAAACATGGCTCTTACATAAAACTCAAAAGGTATTCGTCACTGTAACTCTTGTATAATTGGGTAAAGATGAGGTGTGACATTGAAATAAACTAGTTGCCTCTCAGTGGTTGTCTCCAAGATAGAGTGAAGATAAAAATACACGAGGATCTTGGACACAGAAGCTCTCATTGGCCTTAATCCGAAGTCTTCTTCTTTGGATTATCTGTGGATGATGTGGCCGTAGGTGGTGTTCTTTTCTTTGTTTTATTCAACCACGCTGATACACAGATTTATGTGGTGCATTCCATCAGGTCATGGGAAATGGGCCATCTTGGAGGACAAACTCATGAATCACCTTCAACATATGGCAAACTGTCACAACCCGGTGTCTGAGATGCAAAATGATTCAGTCCAGAGCTTCCAATCACTCGTCACCATCCCTCTCACTGGTAGCATCCCAGTTCATGAAAAGGAAAGTCAAACTAGATAGAGAAACCAGGAAGCCCTAGTTTTTGTCCCCCTGGGGTTTCAACTTGTCCCTGTGTTTTTCTTATCTGAAGGTGAGTTTAAGTGAACTTAGTGGGTGTAAAGTTCATCAACTCACTCTGAAATGGTATGGAAATGTGATTGTTAGTTGACTGTTGATCTAAACTAGGCTTCAAGTCCTTTCTAGGGGTGTACAGGAGGTATTCAGTGATGCCCATGGGGATGACATCGACGGTCTCACCGACTGCATCACGGACTATATTAACTTCTGTGTTGAGAACACCGTACCCACCAGGACTGTACGGTGTTAATCAAATGGCAAACCCTGGATCTCTCCGGAGATAAAGGCCCTCCTCAAGGAGAAGAAGAGGGTTTTTAGATCTGGCAACAAGGAGGAGCTGAGGACTGTGCAGAGGGAGCTGAGGATGAAGATCAGAGAGGGGAAAGATGTCTACAGGATGAAGATGGAGGACCAGCTGCAGCAGAATAACACCGTCGGGGTCTGGAAGGGCCTCAAGGCGATTTCTGGGCTCAAGGGGCCCAACCAACAGCCTGAGGGGGACCAAAAGTGGGTGAATGAGCTGAACTTATTTTTTAACAGGTTTGACCAGCCATCCACCCCTCCCCCCACCCAGACCTCCCTGCTGCTGCAACCCCCATCATCTGCATCCCCTGTGGATTATTATCCCCCCTCCCCCTCCACCTCCCCCCTTCCCACAGCACTCTGCTCCCCTCCACACCTCCCCACTCCAACACACAGCACCCCACCCCCCCGAGTGTCCCTCAACCAGGTGAGGAAGGAACTGAGGAGGATCAAGGCGAGGAAGGCCACGGGTCCGGACGGCATCAGCTCAAGGCTCCTCAAATCCTGCGCAGACCAGCTGTGCGGGATAGCGGAGCACATATTCAACTTGAGCTTGAGGCTGGGGAAAGTACCACAGCTATGGAAGACGTCCTGCGTGGTACCGGTACCAAAGAACCCGCGGCCCAAGGACCTCAACAGCTACAGGCCGGTGGCGTTGACATCCCACCTGATGAAGACCATGGAGAGGCTGGTACTTGCCCATCTCCGCCCTCTGGTGAGTTCATCCCTGGACCCTCTTCAGTTCGCCTACCAGTCCGGCATCGGGGTGGATGACGCCGTCATCTTCCTGCTGCAGAGATGCCTCTCTCACCTGGAAAAGACTGGTAGCACTGTGAGAGTCATGTTCTATGACTTCTCCAGTGCCTTCAACACCATCCAGCCTTTGCTTCTGAGGGACAAGCTGGAGCAGACCGGGGTGGACCACCACCTCACTTCATGGATCCTGGACTACCTCACCAACCGTCCACAGTATGTGCGGATACGGGGGTGTGAGTCAGATCGGGTGTCCTGCAGTACAGGGGCCCCACAGGGAACCGTTCTGGCTCCATTCCTCTTCTCCATTTACACCTCGGACTTCAAACACAACTCTGCCAACTGCCACCTGCAAAAGTTCTCTGACGACTCTGCAATCGTCGGCCTCATCTCCGCAGATGATGACAGAGAGTACAGGGAACTAAACCAGGACTTTTTAGGATGGTGCCAGCGGAACCGCCTCCATATCAACACCAGCAAGACCAAGGAGCTGGTGGTGGACTTCCGCCGGGGTAAACGCCCTCCTCCGACACCGGTGAGCATCCAGGGACTGGACATTGAGGTCGTGAACTCGTATAAGTACCTGGGTGTTCACTTGAACAATAAACTGGACTGGACTGACCACGCTCTTTATAAAAAAGGACAGAGCAGACTCTTTCTGCTGAGGAGACTGAGGTCTTTTGGGGTGCAGGGAGCACTCCTGAAGACCTTCTTCGACTCCGTGGTGGCATCAGCCATCTTCTATGGAGTGGTCTTCTGGAGCAGCAGCATCGCGACAGCTGACAGGAGGAGACTGGACAAACTGGTGAGGAAGGCCAGCAGCGTGCTGAGGTGTCCACTGGATACTGTGGAGGTGGTGGGAGACAGGAGGATGATGGCGAAGCTCTCATCCCTGATGAGCCACGCCTCCCACCCCATGCAGGACACTCTGGCAGCTCTGCACAGCTCCTTCAGTCACCGGCTGATCCATCCCCGGTGTCTGAGGGAGAGGTACCGCAAGTCCTTCCTCCCCGCTGCTGTCAGGCTGCACAACAAGCTGCTCTCGGGAGACCACTAACACTTTGAACACTTTGAACACTTTGAACACTTTGAACACTTTGAACACGAACATTTGGACTGAACATGAACACTCTGAACACTTTAATTCATTCACCTGGTGCAATACCTAATCCGTGCAATCCTGTGCAATATCAAATACGTTTAAGTATTTACCTTACACTTACATTTTACTCCATCTGTATTTACTGGTATATTTAATAGTCTTCTTTACTGTAAATCCTGTGCAATATCCAATACGTTTAAGTATTATCTTACATTTTACTCTGCCTCCGCCTGTTTATACTGGTATATTTAATATTTAATAGTCTTCTTACTGTCAATCCCGTGCAATATCCAATACGTTTAAGTATTATCTTACATTTTACATTTTACTCTGCCTCCGCCTGTATATACTGGTATATTTAATAGTCTTCTTACTGTCAATCCCGTGCAATATCCAATACGTTTAAGTATTATCTTACATTTCACATTTTTACTCCGTCTGTACATACTGGTATATTTTGTATTCTTCTTTACTGTCATTTTTACTACTGTTTACTGTTTAGTCTATTTATACTACTTGATTTTTTATCTTCATTTATTACTTGTGAGCGATGCTGCTGTAATCCTGTAATTTCCCCACTGAGGGACTAATAAAGGATTATCTTATCTTATCTTATCTTATCTTACAGGGTACAATAGATTTGCTTTATATGATAACATACAGTAAGTTAGGTCAATGTCATCGCTCCATGTAAGTTGCATAACTCTCTGATTTTGTAGAACACGGGAATAAAAGGTTAGATCGACATAAAAGAATGTTGTGCCATAGATGATGCAAAACCGTTCAGTGTCATACTGTTGCTGTCATACTGATCAATATGGAGTATCAAATGGAAAGCACGAAGGAAAATTAGACACTTTTTCACGATTTGTGAGGTCCCATGAAACATCATAATGGTGCGTTTATAAGTGTTTAACATTTATGAACTTTCACACACAAACAAAAATACAAATTGTCCGGGTGGAACAAAGAAACCCCAAAGAGCCTTTAAAAGTGGTGCTACCCTCACCAAATACTGAACAAGAGAACAGACGGTGGGAAAACAAATAAAGCAGAACTGAGCAAGAGCTGCAATTCGTACCAAGAAAATAAAAGTAGGTATAAATGTTAAAAAGAAGAGCGGGGCAACTTTGATGGTTAATGCGGTCCAATAAATGTGTCACTTTGATGGGAGATAAAAAGAAAAACGTTTGGAAGCCACATAAAAAGCTGTTCTACCACAACTAAATCCATTAGTCTCTCAATGAGCTCAGAGGGCAGACTAACAGAAATGTTTAATTTCTAAAGCTGATAAAGGACTTGTCACATGTACATACTTTAAATCTACAGTAAGAACTATTTAACTGACTTACTTTGAGATGAATCCAAGAGTACAGCGGTGACATAGTACACCCTCTAGCGTGTCTCTACATTATTCACCGTCTGATTCATTTTGAGTTTTGGATCATGTCAGCTTAGTAGTAAGTCCTAAATATAACTTGTGGAAGCGCCTTCGCTAGCATATGAGCAGAGGGTACCACTGGCTGACAGCTGCAAGAAGATGTCACTGTGAAATGGCATTATCAGCTTGTCACTTGTTGAAATGTTTCTGAACAGACGTAATGAAGTTAGCTAGCATTTCAACGTGTTAAACCAATGTGACATCACTTGTAAAGTGGTTTTATTGGCTGGAGTTTTCATGTAAGCCTAGCTCGAATGTAAATACATCAAAGTAATTATGAACTGAGCTTAAAGGTAGACGTGAAACTGTTTCGAGAGGGCAAAAGAGCAAAGTTGAATTTGTAGAAAATAATAGCCACCTGTGTTCTTCCAGTACACTCGGGTGTTTTTCTGCTACAGTGTTTCTAGGTCTGGTATAGCTAGTATCTTATTTTGGCTAATGTTAGCATAAAATGATACCCACCTGTGTCCTTCCAGTACACTCGGGTGTTTTTCTGCTACACTGTTTCTAGGTCTGGTATAGCCAGTATCTTATTTTGGCTAATGTTAGCTAATGTTAGCATAAAATGATACCCACCTGTGTTCTTCCAGTACACTCGGGTGCTTTTCTGCTACAGTGTTTCTAGGTCTGGTATAGCAAGTATCTTATTTTGGCTAATGTTAACTAATGTTAGCATACTTTAGGTACTGCTGTGAAACAGAGTTAGTTTGCTGATGTTATAACCTTTCTACACATGTGCAACTGCGACGGTATATTGGATCACAAAAGTTGCCTAAAAGCAAAAGAAGGGCAATACAATTATGAAGCTAATTTAGTGGTATAGGTTACACGGAACCATCTACCTAAAGTTTTTTAAGATTAGCTAGCATTAGTCAACGTTAGCTCGTGGTCACACCAGACCAAGGCAGTAGCAGAGTTGAGAGTGTATTCAATTCAATGTTTAATTTGTATGAAAAATAATGTTATTTCTTCTTTTAAAAGCAACATATTGTTGCTTTAGCGTTGGACAACGATGTATACTTTGCTAAGGTCACTCATATTGTCCAGAAGGCTTCTTTTGTTTCCGTTTTTTTCTTTTATTCTAGCTGTAGCATTGCTTATTGTCAATCATATATCTTGTAAATTACATAAAAGGTAGGTGTATGCACTACAAATTAAATCTTGAGTGTTGCTAACAGAGATACTAAAGCATTGAGGCTGAGCACTGCATCGTGCCTGTTTACAGTAAACTGGCAGAAGTTGAAACAACAAAGTCAACTGATTTATTAAGGGAAGTGACTCACAGTTCACGACATGGCTCCAGAGGTAGAACCTGACAGCTAGTGGCACGTCCAGCTCTGAGCTATAAGCACGCAGGAATTACACAATTCCTCGGAAAAACCAAACAAACCGAAAATGATGCGAGCAGAAAGTAAAAAGGTACGCCAGAGAAGGCGAAGCACTGGCATAGAGATGAAGGACAGCGCCTGGTAGAAAAAAGTCATGTCATACTGGTCAGTATCCAGACTAAATGGCATACCAGCTCAATTACAGAGCTGGTTTAAAACTACGTAATGGGAAAATTGGGTATAAAGCTTCACTCTGCTACTGGTACGTCAATATGTTTGTCACATGACAAATGAGTCGCCACATTTAATATGTATAGCCTATTAAAATGTGCATATACACACACTTTACTCTGTGATTCGGTCACGCTGCGTTGCTGATGGCAGCCTTAGGAGGAGAAAATCAACAGACTACTTTAATTATCAACAGAGACGGCCTGTTTCTTGAGTGAGTTGCCTTAAACACGTCATCTCCTGGTGAGATAGAGAATAGTAATTAAGTTATTGAACTGACTCAGTAGTGGCACCTATAAAGAAATCTGTATTTAAAGTTTGCTAACATTAGACTCATACTCTACTGGTAATACCAGACCATGTGAGGCTGTAGCAGTAAAAAAAAGCCTTGGATGTATCAAATTGAGCTTAGCGTGTGTTTTATTGCTTCTGAGCTCAACTTTCTATCTATAAACATTTTTTGAGGAAATTGATATGAAAGTTTTTTTGATCAAAAGTTAGATACTTTAGCTTTAATCATGATAATGGAGCAAAAATAATGCAGTAAGGATTTAGACTACATGTAGTACCTTTAAGTTAAGGTTGATTATAATATTATATAGGCGGCATTTTGGGATGTAAGTGTGTTATCAGCAAGCTAGAAATGCAAATTAACATATCTATATTTTAGCCACTTACAAAATAAATTACAAGTGTCTGTCAAAAGCAAACGCATGAAAACAGCAATGACCTAAATCCCACATGTTGCTGTCCGTTCTCAGAGCTCTGTGAGGTCTGAGGGGTTAAACGAGGTCCTGCTCAACAAGGGCCTGCCAAGTTCCCCTCGAGCCTTATGGGAAATTCTATATAGCTCGCCTGGCCCCTGAACAGGAAACCAAGCCCAACCAGACAGACGAGGGGAAAAGACATATATGAAGTATCTCTCCCTGTGAATCCAAATAACTGGCGGGAGAGAGAAAGAGAGACAGACAGAGAGAGATTTGTGTTGGGCAGAATAAGCGTGTGAACTTTGTTATTGCTGTATCAAAAGCTCTACTCATTTGGGAAGCAATCTCCCTTCAGCGTTCATTGCCAACTATGTAATCAACAGAGATGATAGACGTCATTCTACGATTACTTCCAGCAATCCTGTTAGATCTTCTGAAATCGTTAGTCAGGCAGAAAAGTCGTGTAAGAGAAGATCAAAAGTGAAACCAGCGGCCTGTTCTCAGACCTTATCAGTCCGTCTGTGTGCTCCTCTGCCTTTGTGACAATCAGATATCCAGTCAGTGAGAGTGAACCGGCTCTCCAGCCTGATCATGGCTGTGATTGGGCCACCATGACTGATTATAAAGATCAGCACTGGTCTGTTAGAGCTGGAACAAACGGGGTTTCCCACCTCTCGCCTGCTCTTTGAACCGCAGACCAGTCAAAGTTGTCGAGATAATATCACACGTTTGATTTGCACGACTGGACTCGAGACACATCTGAGTGTGAGCCTGTAATCTGAGCGGATAAAAGGTGGCGACCTCAACGCGTTTGGGTTTTAAAAGTCTTCCTGGCTTAAAGGAAAGAAAACAGATGAGCAGATTAATACCACTCTCATTTGTCTGCCATCTATGAAGCTACTTGGACATCAGGCAGTACAGCTGAGGTCGAGGTTTGAGGTGAATTCTGAAGTCTGGGATTTGAACTTTGGGTTGTGACAGAGATAAGACAACAAATAAATTAGTTTTTCTGACTGTATATTTCAAGAAAAAGAAACTCACCTTTCCCATGCCAGCGTGAGCGTGCCCCATCTTGACCACCACAGGGTAGGAAGGGGTTGTAACCTGCGGACAAGAACATCAGATTATTAGCTGGGTGTGATAACCTTTGTCTTTCCAATGCTGGGTTGGGGTGGAGGAGTCTGAAGAGCACTCCTCTACAGAGTGAGTGCCAAAGAAGAAAAGACCACAATTCTTGAGCCACAAACAAATCATATGTAGGTTTCTAATGCACTTCTTCAATTTAAGGCCTCTTAAACATGCTTCAACTGATTTTTTTGAGCCACTTGAAGAATAGTGGAGAGCAAGCTGTGAACACAGCAAAAGTTCACTTGTGCCTCCAGATAAGCCCAATATTCACTCTTCTTTCAGCTCAGTTTTTTCCTGCATGAAGAAAAAATCTGGCTCTTTATCTGCTAATGCTAAACAACTTTTAGTTTGGTAGGCGTTTGGTGCTAGGCAGTTAGCTTACAGTTGGGTTATCAGAGTTTTGGCGCTGAAAACCGCTTGTTTCTTAAAAAAGCAACGCTAATGAGAGCTGAAACAGCAAAGTTGCGGGCCAAAAAAATAAAACAATAAGCTGAAAGATGCTACAATGAGTTGTGAGGGGAACTGCAGAGTTGTGTGATGAATATCCGTGGGTTAGTACAAGTAAGACCTTTTTCATTTTTATAAATCTCCAATGTAAAAATATTGATTTCACAGCTTTAAATAAAAATAAAAATGTCAATGTGTTAGAAGAAGAATGAAAAAACATGGATTAAAAATGCTTTAAACCGTCTTTGACCGTAAGATTAGAACCTGCATATTAAAGCTTGGAAGCTTAGGGATTGCTGGTATCAACTGTTTGGGAAAGGCTGTCACACGAAGTAGGAACATTCAGAACTGTACTTGTTCTAAATATACAGTAAGACAGACGTGTGGTGAACACCACATTTGAGAGACAGCCAAAAGGTGGAAAACTATTTCCTTTGCGACATTTTCGGATGTATACGTTGAAGTGTCCAGAACCGTGGCCTCGTAAAGAAGCAACACCGGCTCTCGTGCCATCCCGCTGAACCTAAAGCTGCTCGGTTTAGGAGGCATGAGGTGGAGTCGGAAGAATGTCGGTTTCTTACACAAAAGAACGAGGTTCTGGGAAGCTGGGTGGAAGACCGCAGCTCATTGGGATGGGTTTGGGCGAACCCGGCAGGCCGCAAACATGCCATTTCTCATAGTTTGGAGAATTAAAGTGGATGGAACATCAACAGATTATTTCAAACCTCCCTGTGGTTTAAACACCCCTTTGATAAATCCACTGATATGATTGTAAATGGGATGTAATTTAAGAGGGACTTTTCCAGTTTCAAAAGCACTCCTCCCACTCTTGTATGTAATAGCACTTGGGCAGCAACACCAGGTTATCTAAGGGGCTCTTCAGCCGAGTTTGTAGCAATTATGATGAAGAATGAACAGCACTTCATTGATGTTAAAATATAAACACTGCACAAACACTTCTATACATAAGGATTTGCACCTTCAGGGTGGGTTTCAGGTGTACTTTTAGACAGATCTGACCACTGAAGAGCAAAATTCAGAATGCTTTCATGCATGTTCCACAAAGGCATGTCGATGTAAGAATCCCAAAGTTTACACAAAGTCTAGAGCGATAATCTCTGCAAGGCACCTCAAGGTGAAGCCCGC
This sequence comes from Lycodopsis pacificus, assembly GCA_028022725.1. Lineage (NCBI taxonomy): Eukaryota > Metazoa > Chordata > Actinopteri > Perciformes > Zoarcidae > Lycodopsis > Lycodopsis pacificus. The sequence goes on from CM051709.1 coordinate 6,677,664, forward strand.
GATAAAATAAACACGGCAAGAGATAAAGCTCAGACCAGAGGCACGAGGCCAAATCATGCGTGGAGATATACTGTAGGCCCCGACCGGCGAGGAGGAAGGGAACGCCTAAACAGCTGCTACCACTTCAGCCAAAACCCTCCCCGACAGCTGACAGGGCCGTACATCCGAAAGTTGCTGTCAGCTTGTTTTTTTTGCGCAGAGCCTTGAAGAGGAATCGCGCCGCTCGAGGGCGTGAGCAGCGATTCTGTTGACAGGTTTGGACAGCGCAGGCCTGGCCGACACGCTGCCAAGATAAAGTGTGCTCTAATTGTCTCCATTATCACTTCACAAGTGTCAGAATGCAGAAGGGAGGCGAGACTCAAGACGTCCACTTGGTGATCCACTTTCAAATGTTGTCGTGTAAGTGAGGAGCATTTAGTAACTGGCTGGAAATGAAACAATAAAAACAGGTTCAAAAGTTACAATACTGTTGATACTGTTCACAAGAGCCACATTCTTTTACCTCTTTATATAATATTTGTCTTTGTTAGTGGCGGAGTCCGCCATTATCGCACATGATTCAAATTGCAAACTCTTTTTTTAGGGGATCTATTGGAAGAAATGGAATATAATATCATTAAGTATGTAGTCTTTAGTGTTTAATCACCTGAAGATAGGAATTTCTTTCGTGACCTTAGAATGAGCAGTTTATATCTACATGCGGCGCAGCTCCTCTTCATGGAGCGGGACGCCACGTTTCTACAGTAGCCCTGAGCGGCCACCTTAGTGCTCCTACACACTTGGGACACGAGAGAAGTTTCAGTTGGGTGCAATCTGCAGTCTCACCGCTAGATGTCGGCAAATCCTTCACACTGGACCTTTAAGGATTACGACTTTAAAGTGCATTTTCAGGGTATTTTGACAAGACTGGGCTACCAACCAAACGTGGGAAACTGCCCCAGGACCCCAGATCTCCAGGACCCTGAAAAAGCTACAGGTTCACTTTAAGTGAGCCGTTCGAGCTAATTTAATTGAAAATTTGTTTGGGAACATGCACCAAATAGCTCATCGTTTAAAATCTACTTTTAAGACCTTTACTACTTCAGTTATATGCTTCTGTGTTTCATATCCTCAATTGTGTCTAGTTCAAATACCACACAGCAGATCTGGGGTCAGGTAGAATAACATAACAGAATATCTGTATACATTGTAAATTGTGAGTAACAGGGGCTAAAGAGGGCCCACTAGCCTAATTTTCACCATGGTGTTTAAGAGGGTTTATAGCTATTTTGGCTCAAAGCCACTCAAAGCACGTTTAATTAACATACAGGCAGGACAAGAAGAGAGATATTATAGACCAACACAATCCGGCTTCAATCGAAGTGAACGATGTTTTCACTGCTGAAGAACAGATTGTAGTTAAAAAGTCAGTCATGAGGCCAGTCAGAAGTCCCACACTACTACCAGAGTTACATGTGTGCGTCACATGATGAACGATAAGTTGCCTGAGGTTTTCGCGAGTATCTGAGAAGAGCGCAGCAGCAGCACAGTGTTTGAGTGTTTTTGGGTGGAAGGGGCCGAAAGCCACCCACTCTGTCTGGACACGTTCCTCCCAGTCATTCCCATCAGTGTGGCAATGACGGCAGACGCTGTGCGTGTTGGGGAGAGACGACCACATCCTCTGCCCCTGCTGAAACCGGAGTGTCAGACGGAGACATGCGCTCACTGTTGTTTTCTGACGGAACATAAACATAGGATTGCCTCAGTCCAAGAACATTAGTTAGATCACATGGAAGCCATAAAGTTTGAAGTAATCCCTGACATTTTGATACCATGTGAGCCAGACTGTCTGCAGCATCATTCAGGCTGTTCCAGAGTCTGCATTTTGTTCGTTTTATTGCCTGGTCACATAAGAAAGTGGCTAAATTCATCCTCCAGAAACATGTGGTTCTAGTATATTGGTGATGTTGTAACTACTTGTAAAGAAAGTTGGTGAACTACTGTATCCAGCAAGCTTACTGCTAACAATCTAGCAAGCCAGGAACATGGTGTTCACAATAGTTCCCCACTGACAATTTGTTTGTAATAGTTTGTTGTAGTCACTGAAGGGGTAATAAAAGCTCTCTGAGCTAGTCAACTTGCTAGCTCTCAGACAGCAAGCTCGTTAGCTTGGTCACTCGGGATAATAGAGTGCTGCAGGGTCGATGTATTTTTGTAGGCCAACCCCGGATGTTAGCATCGCACTGGTTTCTTACATTCAGGCATTTAACCAAAAAAACAATTGACTTTGCGGCGAGGGAACAGGAAGTGCAAAAATGCCAACTCATTTCCGGATTTTAAAACTCATTCATGCAGCACTCTAAACAGTACGTTCACACAGTTTATTTAAGAAGACATAGTTGTAAGATTGACTCATTTCTATAAACTTCTAGTGCAGTTTATACTTCAACAGAAACAGATAAATAAGCTAACAAGCTAAGAAAGCTTGCAGCTTGATTTATTTCGTCATCAAATGATGGGGATTGGGGCATTTAGTCTGTTGGAGATTCCAGCTATAAAATAAAGTTATAAAACATCCTGTGTCACTGGCGTGAACTGTGGCTGGAGTCTTTCCTTCAGACATGAGGCAGGCTACTTTATGGTTAGTCTTCATTTTACAGTGATTGTTCAACAAACAAGTTTCCATCTTTAAAAAGGCCTCAGTGGCCATCAGCGCTCGTGAGCCCTCAGATGTGGAAAGTTTTTGAAAACATCATCTTACCGTTTTCATCCACTCTGCCTTTTGTTCCCAGCAGAAATCTGTAAAAGGCATCTAGTGTGGTAAAGACGTTACGAAGTCACATGCTAATTATATGGTGGGTGATTTCACCAGTCTAGCTTTCGTTTGGCAACACACAGGCTTCCCTTCATTTACAGTAAACGCGCCAGACGACAAGGCCTGGCACGTGATGGAAATAGTTCAGGGAAGCCCATCCGCATCCCCTCCTTCTGACTGTGTATGTTAAGTGTGGGACTGTCGCTCAGGTCGGTGTCTGAGGTAAGTCATGCCTCTCTAACTGCCAGACAACTCCATGGGACATTCCAATCCCCCAAAACGTTGACCCATAGCAGACTGGAAGTCCGCAGGTCCCACAGTGAACATTTTAAACCCAAGGGGCCCAAGGACTGCTTTCAGGTCTGCTTGTGGGTCCAAACCAGGTGCATCACATAGTAGCTGTTTTGGAGCTTTTGGTCATATCATTCAATCTTCCTCTGCAGATAAGAGAAGCCATTGATTGAGCTACAATTCTAACATACAGTATATAAAGCTGTATCACTGCCAAAACAAAGCATTGTGGGAACATGCACCATGAGGCTTTACGTGCTATAAATGACTCCAATCCCAACAGCATTGAAGCATTCACATGTGCTATTAGAATATTTGGTGAGACATAATGATACCGACCGCATCCCACACATCAGCTTGGTGGGCTAGGACTTCCATAACGGCTTTAAAGCAGAATTAATGGATGTTTTGGCTACTTGGAGAAAGCAGAACAACCTATGAACACAACCTTTAACCTTCACAACCTGTGTGCATTTCTCAAGTAGAATACAGGCCTGATATTTGATCTGCAACAATATCAGTCCCTTCAGATTATAGACATTGTATTTATTTCCAATAGGTATTCATATAGTACAGTAAAATAATGTAAAACTCCAGGGAAGTATTGAACACAAAGCCAAGCAAAAAATGGGTCACACACACACACACACCTTCAAATGAAAAGCGTGTGGATTGCAGTGCAACACTTCAGAGCAGAAGGAGTTGGATCGCTCTTTGGGGCCACATGCATTATCCAACACAACACATGGTGCATCCATCCTGCATTTATGATCTCTTCATTTTTATTGTGGCAACTCAAACCTGCCACATCAAGGAGAAGACATGAGGCGCAATGGTTTGGGCAGACGACGGGAGCAGGGTACCCCGACCCAGAATCCTTTTCAAGAGTCCGACCGCAGTGGGACCAAAGACAGCCTGCCCACATCAAACCCCTGCCTGCGGATTAAAGGAGCCTCAAGAGACCAATAATGTTTATCATGCAAGTCCCGGCTAAGTTACTGACTGGATTCATACACCTGACGGGAATGGATTCAGCTCTCTTTGAAAGTGTTGCACGTCAATGTTCGAGTCGTGTCAAATGGTGGCCCTTCACTTTGAACCTCCCCAGATTGGAAAGGCACAATAGCCAAGTATGACGTGCAGAGCTTGTCTGAACATGTTGCATCTCTTTTGCTTCGTCTCAACAAACAAAGACTAAAAGTAACACGTTATGTTTTTTACGGGGAGTGACGCACTAGACTATTTCTGGGCGGAAGGTTACGTTTTCACACTTTTTGTACAATCTAGATATTAGGGATTTTAAGAGGTGCCGTTTTTATTACCATTAGACAGAATTCTTTGCCTTTAACGCTGAGAAATAAGGTGTATTCCCCAAAATATCAAACTATTTTAATCGAGAGTTAACAACCCATTACTGTGAGCTTCAGGTATCACTTTCCACAAACCTCCCACACTCCTAAAAACATTTAAAAAGTCAACTTGACACTCTTATCTGGTACGAATTACAATTCATGGTTGTCCTGTTTCGTGGTGCTTTTGTGTTGTTTCATATGAAAACATGACAGATGGAGACGTGTTGATCCGAATCTGTATTTAAGATGAACTGAAGTGAGTTTTAAGTGAACACATGCGGGCTAAATTCCTCAGGCTGTAACCTTCAAAACTAACTTTACACGTGTTCCCAAACTAAGAGTGACATAAGCACGACACACACAGTGGTTCCTGGATACGCCCCCATAAACAGACTATTTTACGAGTTGTCATGGTAACCCCCCAGGGCTAACATCTGGCCAAAACGGCCACTAACAAAAGATGCCCGTTGTGTTAAGTGTATACAGTAAAGTCCTTCTAATGGGGCATGGTCATTATTGTTGTGGAATTTAAGCTCATCTGGCTTCCATTAGTGTCCGTTCTAGTGTATTTCCATGAGGAAGACAGCTGTCTGGAAAACACAACTTATTCCAGAGGATGGAAGTTTCCAGGGCGGATGCTTCCCGACAACACCAAGGTGTTGACGGAGAAGTGACGGGGATGGTTGGTGGCGTCTTCTGGTGGTCGAGCCACCTGCTTCGTCATCGCAACATGCCGATTGAGTGAGGAAGAGATGTACGGTATCAAGCTTTATCTTCACAAGAGAACACTGCCACTCAAACCAGTCATTACTGTACAGTCTATAGCGAGTCATAAACCTCATGACTTCATGACATTGACCATCAACACAAGCAGCCCATGCTGACCTACCAAAGGTCTTGTGTTTTCCACGTGGTACCACCATATCCGCCTCTGTCCTGACGCGTAGTTGCATTTTTCAGGAGGCGCATGTTAGCTACACTGTAGCCTGTAGCGTAGCTGTGGAGGCTCTGTGCGTAGGCTCCAATCTCGGAAGGAAGGATAAGCCTCTGGGGGCCAAAGGGGCTTTAAAGGGGTTCCAGGATTGTGTTTCGGCCGTAATGTTCCCCCATTTGTTTCTCCACATGGACCGTTTACTTGCATTCAACCAAAACCCGCTCAAACTTGAACCAGAATGCTTCTGATATGTTATGCAGCAGTTTGTTACATTTTGTATATGAATGCAGAATCTGGTAATAGAGATTAGCTCCGAAGATATAGCATAACCCCCCCCCCCCCCCCACACACACACACACAACTATAAATCCCCCTTTATACCGTTAAATTCTGACAAAAATGTATCTTATAAGAGAGTAGCTTGTAAAATCTCAGTGACCTCACAGGTGGCTCATATTACAGAAGGTTAACCAATATCATTTAAGAACAGAACACAGCCCAGTCCATTCACTTCTAAATAAACAGAGATTTGTTTGAAAGTCCGTGTTAAGTACATGTCCAGACTGTACTAAAGCAGAGCTATTTCAGTCTGGCTTCTCTGCGGTGGTGCCGTAATCGGGAACTGGACAGGCCTTATTAGCACTAATCAATTCACTAACCTACATTCCTGCTTCAGAAGAAAAAGGACAGACGGGCCTCTGGCGAGCCAATCCTGCAAAACCCATCAACGCTGTGCCACATTCCTCTCAGGCTAAAAGGAAAAGTGATGTTTCTTTCCCATTTTCCAGGGGCTCCTGCAGCATTAGGTCTCGGAAAAGGCTGAGCAGAAATGAGGTGACCGTGTGCCGTTTTTTTGGATTCCCTGTGACCATGATCCGAGCACTGAATGGAATCATTCACTCAAATCCTTTCAGCTTAGTGATGCTGGGGAAAACAATCACGGATCCAAACCCGCATGTGGGAGCAACGTGACCGATAGAAGTGTACCTTTAAACAGGCAGATGGAGTTCAAACAACAGCACATTTCTGTACGTGTACATGCGACCACGTATTCACACACAGGGAGGTCAGAGGTCTCACATCGCCGGCGGTTTCTAACCTTCAAAGTGGCCGCGCAACAATTGTTTTTTTTACATTTTAAATACTAAACCCATAAGTGTGCCATGTGTCTGTGTTGTAGCTGAAGCATTATGGGAATCGTAATGAGAAAACGTGCATGATAAAGCATCATTATAAGCCCAGCTCCATAAAAGGGCAACAGGTGCAAACACGACAGCTGCATTCTTTTCATTAAAACAGATAATACTGACACACGTCAGGGCATATTAAGTAACGGTTCCAGCTCTCTGCTGCTGATGAGGCTCAGTGGGTGAATGTGCACATGGAGGCGAGAGGAGTCTGCAACGTATTTTGACAGCAGGGGGAGGAAAGGCGGGCTTCTGCAGAGCACATACCAGGCCTCAGCCCGAATGTCAGCATCGCCACTGTTTTCAATTAAGACACGGTACGCAGGGAGGAGAGAGGAGGAACATCGAGGAGGAAGATGTTTTTGGAACAGCTGGATGTGGCAAACCTAGTCCGTATTTAAACCGGCTGTGCGAGCAGCAGGAATGGGTGGTGCTACACTGATATTAAATCAACGACTGTGATGCACTTAGCTATTATAAATAAGCAGAGGGCTGGCTGTAGAACCCTTCAAACATATTTCAATAACAGAACATGTTTAGGAATGTTATCTCCATCTGGATTCACTACTAAATGCAAATAGTGATGATCATGCTGATCGGCTGATGAACAGTTTTTGGAGAACTAACACAAATCTAGAAGAGAAACAGGCTACGTCGTGTTCATTGGAATGCATCCTGTTGCTACGGTGCGATCAAATTGGTGAAATGCCATCAAAGTCTTTTCTAGATATGAGCCCACGTGGTCTCATCGTGGTCTGAAAAAGGCCTCACACACACATATGAATGTGGCAATTACTGGACAATTGTATGGAATTTGAAATGCATGGCAATTTGTGATTGTTTAGTCATCTTCATATATTTATTTTTGCAAAAATATATCGCAATATATAATATATATAGCAAGAAATATTCATATCTTGAAAGAAGTGATCCAGACCGATCATTGCTGCTTCTATCCGCCATGCTTTAGGAGTTAGTTATGAGCCGTAAGGTAAACGCAAAGCTTTGTAAATTAGCCAGGTGGTGGCGCTATTCACACTAAACGGTAAGTTCCTGCGTTACCAGACGTCTATGGAACAATTGAACATATTTTGCAGTGAGGAAAAAGCAAAGATTTAAACAGCACAACAGAAACTAAATATTGTAAAGCATAATTGTTTTTTTGTTTCCTCCAGCAGTACAGATCTCGGAACCCCTTAGATTCCCCCATTCTGGAAGTGTGGACCCTCACATTGGGAACCACTGTATTATTGACAGGATATTTCCACTGTATTACACCATCAACATGAACAGAGAAGGGATTGTGTTTGAGATCAAACAGATGTTTGAGGGCATTTGCATGTTTTCAACAAAGAGCATCTCTGTCTAAATGAAATGAAGAGCTTCAGGAGGAACAAACAGAAACAGAGGGTCGAGTGTTTGTGATGTGACTCGGATAAAGAAGAGATCCCCTCTGCAAGGTGAAGCAACACGCTGTTTTTGTAAGCTATCTAAACACCATTATGAATTTCTTAACGGCTAGAAAAACAATAGCGTTACACGACTACGTTTCCGTGTGCTGTGCATGAATGTTTGTGCAGAGTCCCCGGTCTGGTTAATGGGGGATTCCAGCCGTAAAAAGAAACCGAATGTGGGACGACTGACCTCCTGCTGCGGTTTGTCTGGCGAATCACGGTGGACTAAGCCCACGCCCTCTGGTCCCGGCCAGGGGGAAGGTTCATCAGTGCCCACAGAAACACTGAGGCATCCAGAAGAAGAGCTTTTACAGGGAAAACTCCCAACAACAGTATATCGCAGCTCAAAACAAATATTGTGGGGGATCTCCCCACTGAGGTCGGTGTGTTTTATTGTTGTCTTGTGGGCAACACAGCAAACGCAGACGCACGATGTAACGTCCAGATATTTATTGAGCAATAAAAAGGGTTTTACTCATCTAAAACAGGGGTCCCCAACCTGAGAGTGGTGACCCCTCCGAGGGCCTTAAGATAAATCTACGGGGGTCCCAAGATAATGAAAAGGATAAGAAAGAAAAACACACAGTGTGTTTTTGTTACACAATACCCTGTTTCTCCAAGTTGTTCTTTGTTTTCCTTGTAAAACTCTTACACAAGAAAAAGAACTTCAACCCTCACAGGACCTTTGAAATGAAAACATTCAAGTGAATCTATCTGAGCAGAATAAATCAAATCTTCTTCGCTCAGGTCACAACCTTTGAGGATGGATCACAAGTGGACACGGCTTCATTTAAAGGGGTCACACGTCGTAAACGTTGCCAAACCTTCAACCTGCATTCATTACATTTTTCACCCCTTTGGGCGCAACGTTACAAGCTGTGAACACGAGACATATTATCAGCGTATAAACACATGTGCATGTGTTACTCCGAGTGACACCTTTTCACCTAACATACGACCATTTGATCCATTCTTGAAATAAAAAGTATTAGAGTAGCTTTAAAATATCAACCATCCATTGTAGAAGAGGAACAAAGGCCCATTTCACTTTGAAGTCCATGCTACACCCAAAGTAGAAAATAATAGACCATAATGCAATGCGACAAGACTGATTGAGCAGAGCGGCGTAGCGGCAATCATAACCTACTGCTGAATGAATGCATTTTGAAGCGCTTGAATAGAATATATATTACGAATGAAGTGATCATTCACGGGTCTCACAGGATCCTTTTGGCGTTTCTTGACATGTTAAGTCATTTCTGTGGCATTTCCCACTTCCCACAGAGGCAGAGACATGATACTATTCTTAAAATAATAGCTCTTCTTCCAGCAAAGGCCACATGACTCATTCCTAAAACAGTAACTCATCAATTGCCTCCTTCCTGTCAGACATCACGGGCAGATAACACAACCCTCAAACGGTTTCGGAATGAACCGCTACATGTGCTGAGACAAAAGGAAACAACGGACAGGGATGTCCCGACAGCGTGATGTCATTTCTAAATTTAACCATCTGCCCGAATCCCTCCACCCTCCCACTGTGAGACGCCAGCCCCCCTGTGGACCTCGTTGACACCCTTGACCTCTGACCCGCTGGTGATTCACCGGTTCTCCCTCGACAGCCTTCCCTAAATTAACTTTCTCTGTCATCCTCCCACACACGCACCTTCCCTCCGCTGCTCGGCTTTCTGGGAAACACCGGCTTTTTACAGTATTCAGAGCAGAAGAAACACTAGTGTGATTTACCGTGTTTTCCAAATGAACTCTACTCGAGGCAAATTAATAGGACCCACTCTGACGCTAAGAGGGAACAACACACCGGGCTATAGAGGAGCAGTGAGGGTAAACACACTTCTCAGTTTGTTCTCCCTTCTCAAAACAGTTGAAGTGGTTATCTGAGGAACACATTTTGCTTTCAGTCTCAATCTTTCCAAGAGCCCATCGCTGCTTGCACTGCATTCCCAGTGATTACCTGCCAATCAAACGGTGACCAATAACAACCTCACTGTTAATGAGGTATGATTGACGCGTTTGTCCAAAACTACAGTTAGCTTGCCAATTGCAGGAAGCTGTAGGTTTCTTGTGCTAGCTGGAGGGATGTAGCTAGCCAGCATTGTGGTGTCACAACGCAATATTCACAGTTAATTGTTCATGTTCATGTACGTTCGAATGTAGATTCACTAGTCACGCGCCTTTCAACTTGGTTTTGGTCTCCACCAACTCCTGAAGGATTTGTTTGTGGCTCTAGCTGCAATTAGCCATTTGACAGTTGGAGTACAGCTCTTTCACTTAAAACAGATGATTGGCTCTGCTGGAAAATAGGTTGGTGCGAACGCTGGTAGTGAATCAAAACGGCCATAAAAGCGAACCGATGAGCTGAACAACGCTAAAGCGCTCCTTAGAGCTGGGTGGAGATTTGGTTATGTCACTATGAACACACCTCCTACAATAACTTCAATGGGATTGACCGGTTCTTTTGCCCCCGTAGTCCCCAAAGTACATATGAAACCTGTTTTTCATAAGCCACATTCTGGCACTAAACTAGTATTTTCTGACATATCCGGAAAAAATTAACTTTGTTCGAGACCTTTCTCAACACTCTCAACATCAACATTTCTCAACATCATAGCTAACTCATTTATATAATGCAAAATATGCCTGTTAGCTGTGTAAATATGTAACGTTAGCAAAATAAGACATACAATACATTATGCAAATGTCATGGTCAAGACATGAAATAAATTGCTTCCTTATGATCTGTGTGTTCTTGGGTAGTACTGGATTTATAACTGGACTGTTCACTTTGGCTCCATGTAACAGACAACATTTATTTTTGAGTGAAAAGCCCAAAACATTTCCACATCGTCACTTTTGGATTATAATGTCAGCCCAAAGATTGGGTGTAATAAAACAAAAAAAAAAGACAATTTATATGTTCACTTGCTATGATGACTCAGTTTGCAGGATACCCGCAGTATAAGGCTGAAGCTTTAAACCGTTTTCTTTTTACTGCGCTCTGCATCGGACCCAGTTTAGGCATTCCCTCAAGCTTAAGGAATTCCTCAAAGCTATTTCCATGCCGTCATATGCCCGTGTTTATGGTTAGGCTTGGTGTCTCATGCTGTAATACAACAGTCATTTTGTGGGGTTTCCTGACCGCGCACACACCAAATATGTACAGTAGAGTACAACAGGGGACCCTGCGTCTGAGCAGTGAGCGCTGTGGTTGCATTTGGCCCGGCTGAGTAGGAATTTACTGACCGTTCATCATATTTTATTGCAGAGGGGGGAGTCCCATTGTGAGCGCGACCAGGGGTCAGGGCCATGTTTGCGTTTCCTACTCTGATGTCTTAACTCCACTTCAGATGACAGACGGCGTCGGGGTTGGAAACCGGTGAGCATCTGTTGAAATGTTCAGTGGAGTGGACGGAGTGAGCGGCTTATATATTTATTTTAAAAAAGCGCCACCGGGCCTTGATATCGCTTCCTATGGCTAGAGCGCCCGTCAAACAACCGATATCTCACCGCACTGACAGCTCTCAGATACTGCGCTTTGAGCTCACTTCCAACAAATCAGGCCCCCATTGTTCAGATGAAAGCAACAAGGACTGCTAAGGGGTATCTAGTGTCACGTCGCTCCAAGCCAACTGCTACATGGTAATATTATGTCACATCACCATCCCACCCATGAGCACGTTGAAAAGCACCTTGTGAGATATTAATAGCAGCAGTCTGTATTCTATTCAGTGGACTACAGGTGTTTGCTCTCCGTCAAATCAGCCACCCAAGAAGTTGTAGAATGATCCATCGCCAAACCACAACATCCTGAATCCTCCTCGCGACCCGAGAGCCGAGGTCAACGCTCTTTGCGACGAGGGGAACGTCCAATTACGGTCTTCTTCCTGCTGTGACGCGACTTCCACTCGCCGGCCGTCCTCCTTCGGAGCACAGAGCTGCAGAGCCGGGGCTCGTCCCGTCCGTCCCAGTTAACTGGAACGGCATGTGGGCTGAGCAACAGGGTCGAGTGAGTCAGGGCTGGACGCTGTCCCTCGGTGACCGCCGCTCCCGGCGGGGCTATCTCTTCAAGTTTCGCCTCTTCCTGTGTCTCTTCAGCCGCTCGTCAGTCGGATGAAAGGTATTTCCTCTGAGCCACCCGGTCTGTTCCCTTTTGTCCACCAAGAACCGCACACGCCTTCTAGACCACCGGTACACAATGCTGTTGTCTGCTCCCCCCCCCCCCCCCCGGCGCACGGCCTGCCTCAAAAGATGCCTTTTTTTCTTCTTCTATAATTGCACTTTGCTCCGCATTACGCTTTACGGTATGTTGGCCTAGTTCGGCGACACCATTTCCGGAGGGTCCTGTTGCGTGGATCAAGTCATAGTTACAAGCTGTGAGAGACACACATAACCAGAATGTTCTGGAGACGACTCCTCCGTTTTATCTTGTCCCATTTCTGACAGTAAAGTTAAACTAGAGCACGCACTTTTGCTAATTAGCGGCACACGATTTTGTTGACGACGCCACAGCGTTTGAAAACACAGTGACCTTGTTGTCGGGCTGAGACTTCGGAGAAGGCCTCCTCTTCACTGTGGTGCGACCTATCATGTGAGGACAGCTGCAAGACACATTGATCCCACACACACACACACACACACACACACACACACACACACACACACACACACACACGTGGTGAGCAGCTCTCTCTGAAAGGAAAATTCTCCTTCATACACTCGTGCACATAATACATCTTTTTTTGATACTTCCTACCTTCCAAGATATATTTCGTGATGAAGCGTCACGCTTTAGTTTGCCTTTATTTTGAAGCCACTTTCCATCAACCTGCCTCGGAAACTTCTATTTTTCAAGAGAGGGCCTTTACGCCTCTTTACCACAGGAGAGTCCCCAGATGACTCCAAAATGGCCAAACATGTAACCGGCAATCAATCACACAACAAAAACATAGCTTACGTGTGTGGCTCTAATGGCTTGTGGCCTATTTTCTGCCTTTGGGATTGTACGACTTAGTCCATGTCATGATGGATTTTTCCCTGTGTGATAGTCGAACATCTGTGAAGAACGGCTGCTCCGGACGGACGCCATTCACGTCACACCTTCTGTATCACACATGGGTTGTGTTTAGATGGGGATATTTCGGTTTTGGGTGGTACAGACTATCAAAAGTTACGTAATCACTTGATTGCAAGCAACGCTGCAGAAAATGTCCCGTCCTCACAGTGAAGACTCAGAGTTCACACGGCCTCCAACTCTGAACGAAGACTGGTGATTCTAGGCTTCCTCCTGGCTAATGTTAGCAAGCCAGCTAAAACAACACAACGTGTACATAAGACAACAAGAGCCTCATGTGTCCTCTTTTGGTAGAGGCCAACCTCCCCCCATCACCTCCAGCTCAGGGTAACACGTAGCTGCTGGACCCGTCTGTCACCTGAACACACAGGAGCCAAACTGAGAACACCCTCCATTAAACTCCTGGTCAAACAGCAACCAAGCTAGCCCCCAAATGATCAAATGAACAGAGTAATACTAGGGTTAGTAACTGAATACTGTGTTAATAATGAGTGTTGAAGGGTGGCCGTCCTACGTAATGCCATATTAGGTCTGTTTCCTTCTTTTGGCTGGCTTAACTTCTAATCGTTGGGATAAATGTTAGGAATGCAGGGCTGTTTTACCTCTTTATGTTTGAGTGAAGTCCTATGAAACAATGTCCCGAGAGAATCCGCTCTCTCCCCAGCTTCCCTGAGACTTCCTGAGAGTCTGAACGGTTCTGCCTTCATCGCCTCTTTTGGGCATAACAAAATGCAAATCCACCTGTCACGCATGCCGGCACAGCGTCTGACTAAGGAATGTCACAAATCTGTTAGTTCAGACTTCAGGTTGGAGGCTGAAATAATATCTGGCCGGACATAATCAATGGTTAACGGCAGGTAACCGGCTGACCTGCTCCCGGTCCTGACGATGAGGCCGTGCCTCTGACAAAACACAACTTCCATGATGGTGATGTTGAATTTCCACAGATGGTAAATGTCCTCCCGTTGGTTCCTGACTACAGAAATGTAACGTACCTGAACGCACCGCTGAACAAACACTGGCTTATTTTCTTGGTAATAGTGAAAGTGTATACAGTGAAAGAAACAAAACATAGTGGACGATGATGAATTCTTGATGTGAGGCTGAGTCACGGGTGAAGGGTGAACAGAAACTGTGAAACAATTCATGACACTTCCTGCATATCATTCTAGTCTAAAACAATATATCCTGGTTTTTGTATCATAAGCTCAAGCAGAAACATCTATTTGTAAAAGATGAATTAAGTAGCAAATAAATTAGTTAATTTTCTTAATATCAAATTATGAGAAAAAACATTTTCAATTCAAACTCACTTTTAAAACGGTCATTGAAAGCACAATCTAATCACTGCCATGTTAAGTAGAAAATAAAGGCTATATCTGGCCACGCAGGTTCTTTAAACTGAGATAACTGTTAATGAAGGCACGTTAAGGGTCAGAGTTCCCCGACCTGATTACTTCTAGCTTGGTTATGTAACCGTGAGTAGCTCCCTCAGCCTCTGCAAATAAGCCTCTGCAGCGATAACGCAGCTTCACTCGGGTCTGGGGAAACAGCCGGGAAGAAGAGAAAAGAGGCTTTAATTGGCTAATTTCACTGATCGTGCCCTGAAAGTAACTTGAGTGAATCCATCTTCAGAATAAAATCTGCCTAAGCGAGCCACATGTCGCGCGCACAAATGCCTTTACTTTAGGCTGAATGTCTTTGAAGATTAACTGAAAATAAATAAATAAATAAAAGCTGCTTAATGCCACTAATGACACCAAAACATGTAAAAAATAAACTGGAGCCTTTTCACCGCTCTCGTTTCTAACCGTTCAGAGATAAACCTTCATCTGTTGCCCCTGATTGCAGCAGACTGGCTGCACCCTGCATTCAATATCATTTAAGTATTACTAATTAAGGAGGCGTCAGGGGGTGGGCGGGATGACTAAGTGAGACTCTGGTGAAAAGTGAGAAGAAGGAAAATGTTGTGAAGGAAAAAAAACAAAAAAAACACGCAATATTTTTGTATTACTTTGTTTGTTTTGTACAGATGTGATTGGTATATCTATTGGAGATAAAGGACAACTTTACACACATTTCTATCCTATCATGAGAAACTGTATGTGTGACCATATTTCTGCTTTTATAAAATCGGTTTATTATCATATTGAATACTGCAGCATGAGGACAAATACATGCATTATTATTGTTTCCATACATCGTTTCCTGTACTTCAAACCATTCTAATAACCATTTTCCGTACAACAAGAAAAAACATGGTGAACTCCAAATATCATCAGCTCCAAATAACATCAGCTCGCCAATCCTATTTTATTTTTCTGTGCACCTATTTCTTTCTTTTTTTTGTGTCAGTCTGGGAAAATAAGAGTAAAGTTCCAGTATGTCATCGTGTCTGGTGTCTGTAATTCCTAATGGCATCACCGGCCGCTGATTGGCCGCTCCCGTCCGCGAGCTGCAGAGGTGGAGAGGGGGCGTGAACGCGAGCTCTCCGGGCGCGCTATATGTACGGCTGGTGCGCCTCTCCGGGACCAGGGGAGCAAACGCACGAGCGAGCAGACAACGCAGCCGACGACCAGAGCAGAGACTTGGACATTACACGCAGCCCAGCCGGACCCCGTACGCTTTAATCGAGTGGAAAAGTTTGGAGAGAAAACATGCAGTCGGTGTACCAGCACCTGATCAGCCTGCTGTTTGTCTTCGGCAGCCTGCAGGTTAACCAGCTGACGGAGGGCTGCTCGTGCGCTCTGTCGCACCCGCAGGACGCCTTCTGCAACTCCGACATAGGTAGGTAACGGGTCACATCGACCATTTTACCGCCGTTAACGAGCCTCTTTTATTATTCTAACCCCTGTACTGAGAGCAGATGTTTAGATAACAGTGCTGCCTGTCAGCAGGAGAGAGGACTGACCTGCGATCAGTTTACCTTTAGGCTAGTAATGCTTGTGCTCAGCTAAACCCTCCTTTTGAACTTTAGTAAATAAAATAAATTGTGACGAAGATCTGTCATTAACGACTTTTTTTTTTAAATTTATTTATTTTTTACCTTCAACCAAATGTCTACACCACAACTACTACTTCTGCCATTTTCAGATTTAATTTAATTGTAATATAACAAAGTTTGTGGTCAGTGGCGTATGCCAGTGATGCTTCTTCCCCAACGTTGCCACGCTTTCCATCCCCAAATTGATGAAATTTGGATTTGATCGTATTTTGTTTCCAAGCTATAAAGGCATGTTTGTGTGGCTCAAAGGGTAATAAGTATGAGTGCTGTGCATTAACAGCAGTTGATGAAAGGATCCATAGTTTTAAATCATGCTTATTTATCTGCACACTCTGGTATTTCTCTGTCGGGCAGCCACTCAGCTGTAACTCAGATATGCGCGGCCTCTGGTACACAAATAGTGTGGGGGGGGGTTACTGCCTGGTTTACTGCCTGGTTATGCTTTCTCTGACTCCCCGGAATAATGTGAACTTGGGATCTGGCTCAGCCTGGAGCACCAATCCAAACTGGCCTGTGTTTTTAGATAACACTGGTAAGGACTCTGGGATTATCTGATCTGCCCTGTGGGGGCAGAGAGAGAGAGAGAGAGAGAGAGGGGGGGGGGGGTTTTGGGGTCAAGAGTTTCATGCAGTTTTGGGGATGAAATGTCTCAGAGGGGACAGGAGGGTGTCTGATTTCTAGAGTTGAAGCAGACACGAGTTTCTTTGACCGACGACCCCGTCACTTAAAGCCACACACATTCATTCCTTGATATTAGGCAGAAGCTGACAGTCTTTTTGAGTGCGGCTGATATTGTGCTTCATCACTTGACCTAAAAGCGTGAAACCGTCATGAGGCTCTCTAAAACCCTGACACAATGTCAAACAATAATCTCTGTCTAAACTGAGCACACACACACACTGCAGCCATGTGTGTAGCGCATGCGTTAGTCTTGCGTCGACTAACAAGGGAAGTCCTAGTTTCTGCAGCAATGCCCCTATATACACACACACACACACACACACACACACACACACACACTCTGACGTCACTTCTAACGATGTTATATTTACTAGTGGTCACCAGTAGAGATGAGAATGATGGATTACACAGTTGTTATTGACGCTCGTAGGGAAAGGAAAAAAATCCCTTTGTAATGTTAAATACACCTACATAATCACATTAAGATGATATGTTTCCTAAACGTATGCCCGAAGCTCATTCCTTATCCTTACAGGTACCATTGTATCTCAAAATAAATAGTTTTGGGAAACACTTACTTGCTTATTCGCAAGATAAATCCCAAATGTATAATATTCTGTCAGGTAACTATGATATTCATGCTGAAAATAATCTAGTTTTGACTTTAGAACAAATTAAACAAATTAAATACATGTTAATTAATAAGCTTTGGGGGGTGCTTATAGGCACATTTTGTCACCATTGGGCGGTGGCAGGCTAACTGTTTCCAGCCTTATGCTAAGCTGAGCTAACCGGCTATTTAGTAAGCTTTGGGGGGTGCTCGTAGGCAGATTTTGTCACCTTTAGACAGAGTCAGACTAGCCGTTTGCTATTGTTTCCAGTCTTGAGCTAAGCTATGCTAAGCTAAGCTAATTGGCTGCAGGCTGTTCCTTCAAAGTCAACATAAGCGTGGTATCAATCTTCTCATATAACTCTTGGCAAAGAACAAATGCGCATTTTTCCAAAAACCATTGAACTACTCCTTCAATTATGACCTCAAATTGTAGTGTCCTATTTACTACACACAGTACATCATCACCGCACTACAAGGCTTTCCTCTTCCAAAGGCTCCTCCAGACACAGCCAAGAAAAGGCTTCTTTGCCCAACTTCGAAGGACCCTACCAGTTGGTCTTATGTAGGTGCAGGTGACGGGAACTCGCTACGACGCTTTGGTGAATCCTCTGAAGGGGCTTAAAGGGGAGGAGTTGCAGATTAAGCCTAATAGACCTCTCAGAACCCCTCTTTTATGAGTGGAATCCGGTGAAATGTGGCCGATATTGCAACTCCAGGACCCAAAAGGGTCTCTCCATGTCTCTTGCTCTTTGGTAAACCCTGACCACAAGGCCTGTGGGAGCGTCTTCACTCATGCGAAGCCTTTCACAGTCCTTCAGATATAGCTTGTGGTGTTGGCACCCACTGGAAATGTGGGACTGACTTCAATGGGCGCAGTGATCAGTCGTGAGCCCCACAAATCCCATTTCCAAGGTCTCGGCTTAGCTCGAGGTGTGCTTTGAATGCACGCGGACCATCTTGCCCCTCGGTCCTCAGAGAGAAACACTGGTTGGATGCAAAGGTCACAGCCAGCAACTTTCACTAATCTGGGTTCAAATTGACTTTTTCTTGGACTTCCTTAATTGGAATAAACAAAATCCAGATTTTCAAGACGTGGGAAGGAAGCCTGAATGATCCAACTTCCGCTTTTATCGTCTTTTTTTTCCACGTATGGCTTAAAATAAAAGGTATCATGTCCGATGTTAATGCAAATCAAAGCATCAGTTCAGAGGTATCATGTGAATGTGTACAGAATGTAATCCTCCAATCCTGGTTCATTCTTTAATTTAACGTCTATCCTATTTCTATCACCTGAAGCTAAAACCTCTCCGCTTCCGCTTGTGTCACGACGCCCGGTTCAAACACAGAGAGAAAAGTACGGGGTTGGAATGCTAATGCGGCGAGGGAGAAACCCTGTAATTCTCACTGTCGACATCAAAGGCGACAGGCCTGAATCTTCCCAATTTAAGACCCGTAGTTTAGTTCAAAGCTCTTGTTTTCTTGGCCCTGACCCATAATCACCCGCACGCACTCCACTGGATGAACCACAATTAGGTTAAAGGGTTGGCAATTGGGTTATTGGAGTCTGTCTCTCTTCATTTGACATGTTTAAATATAAATATTTAAGAGAGGGGGGGGGGGGGTTCTGTCTTGCTTTCCCTTCATTCTGATGGTGGAATGTTAAAGAGACATTGGAATGCATTTGAGTGAATTTTGTTAACTGCAGTTTGAGTCCTTGCTCATCACACGGGTATAAAAATGTCCCACAGTGCAATTGGCCAGCTTATCTCTGTTCTGATTAAGTGAGAGACATCCCGTCAGCCTTGCCGCTAACATACCTGGGCACTGGGCAATGAGCTGGAGGACTTGTTGGCTGCTATTAGGCAGCTGTGTTGAAGCAGCCCATTCACAAGCAGAAATGAGCAGGGCTTGTTTTTCCAAAGCCCTTCGAAAAGCAAGATTAGAGGCCCGGCAGTAAACTCTGACCCCGGAGATTTAATATCGCTCTGTAAAGGGCGCTAGTTCCCGAGTGCTCGGGGTGACGGGGCAAACCTTTACGTGCTTGCGCCGCGAACCAGGTCAGTTGCCGGGGATTAGCGTGATGTGTGTGTATGCTGAGTTTGCGATTGAGGATCAGGACATCAAGAGACCCGGATCCCGCCCTGCCGTGGGTATTGCTGTGCAGCTTTCTGCTGCGTAGCGGGTTAAGAGCGACTGCTCTTTCCCGGTACCAGTACGCCCTCCACCTCCTTCCACTCATGAGAGGCGTTTAGTTAAATCACGACTCCCTCCTCAACTGCAGGTCAACAGGTGTCGGAGGATAACCTGAGTGAAGCCAGGACTCCTGTTGTGACAGGCGTTATGTGAGCTTGGATCCGTAGCTTTCCCAAAAAGTGAGCTAAAATACGACGCGATGTCAAAAGGTTCTGGATTCCGTTCCAGCCTGGGATGTTCGTCCCATGAGCCAGGCGTATCAAATGTCCAGTGCGTCCCGCCCTTTTCCCTGAGGACCACACAGGGGGGGAGGGGGGGGGACATCAGCCCAGCACACACTCAATATTGCACCACACGCCAATGATTTATTCACCTTCAGTTATGCTGGCTGTAAAGGGAGCGTTGTCTAATGTTGCCGTTATCGACCTTGCAACAATTGTAATAAATTATATTTATCTCCAAAATGTCGCCTTCGTGACGACAGACTTTTACAAACAGGAGCAGCGGATCGAACTACAAACAGGACTTTACGGTTCGGTAATCATCTGACCAGCTAGTCTAAAGGCAGCCGGTGAGAAAGAGACAGGAGAGGTGAGCGAATGTGAAGAAAAAAGAGAGAGAGAGATATGAAAAGCAGGAAACGTGTTGGTAAGCACGCCCAGATAACTTCGGGCTAACTGTCCAGGCTGGTGTCGGCCGTGACTCTCTTTTACAATCTAATTTGGAGACTGGGCTTTGTTGTTTTTGAGGTCAGCTGGCATCACATTTGGATACCAATGACGACATGCTTTAGAGATTCCCACGGCTCACTCCAACGGGAGCGTTTTGTCGCCTCGCTGAAACCTGGTAATCATCGGGCAGCAGACGCAGTGAGAAAAGCTCGTACTTCATCGGCTGCCTTTGCATTGTGCCGACTGGTAAGAGGACGTTAGGGGCGCGATGCTCCAGCGTTACAGCGGCTTCAGTTTCACTGTTTATTTTTCGAGCGTGGTGGTGTGTCGTCTTGAGAATTCCTCTTCCTCCCACACGCCTCCCCGAACTTGGACCACTTTGTGCATACTAAAATCACCGTCACCGCCCCGCTGCCTTTCTCTCCCTCTCACACACACGCGAATGAGCAACCTTATTCTTGTCATGCCTGCAGTTTGCCACATTGTACGTAGGCTGAAATAAATGTTTAACTAAATGACATGCTCACCTTAAGATTTCACATTGGCATTTCACGCTTGTGTAATCCCCTGCTTTCGGCAAGAGATACTGAGGGAGAAATGGATTCACTTTGTTTCCTGTCAGAACCTCGTTACCTCTTATCACGAAAAGCCTCCCACACTTGAAAATGTATGTCAGATCCTCTGCAGAAGATGAATACTTGTGCGTCACGGCCCTGGCCTGTAATTCCTCATGTTTATCAAGCAAGAGAGCCTTTTTACATTACAGTATAGAGAGGCTGATGGATATTTCAACTCGACTAGATTATATATTGGAGAGTTATTAACGTGTATTTATTATACATTTACTGCACAAATAGTATTCAAATTTAAATGAAACTTTAAGATTCATGGTGTCTGGAAAGTTCAGCCAAATATGGCTGCAAATATAAGCACTTCAGTTGGTTTATATCCTGCCGAAATCACCTTATTAACCATTAGCAGTAGTCACTGATGGTAAATAATCAGTATTGAATGATTCATTTACACATTTTGAATGTCATAATACTTGTGAAGCATCAAACAGTTACAGCAGTACACAACTAATCAATGTTTCTGCTTGAATATGTGTGTATATATATATATATATATATATATATATATATATATATATATATATACATGCATGCATGCATACATACATACTCATGAGGTAACTGTACACAGACACAAGTACGGGAAATTAAAGTTGAATGTAAAAAGAGTTTAGAAGGTAGAAACTGATGTTTACACAGTACGTCTATAGTAACCAGTTGAAGCAGGGTGTTGTGGGAAAGTGGGTTATATAAACACTTGTAACGTAGTGGCTGTATGTAAATATAACTGAGGGGGGGGTCACTGCAGAGGAATGACACCAGTCCTCTGTCTCTGCAGCAGCTGAGGCCCTTCACACATTCCTCTGGGTGATGGCACCATCACTGGCCAATTAGTGGCTGCTGTCCAACAAGAGGGGACCTATCTGGATGTGAAAGCAGCAGACCTGTGGCCCTTCAAACACTTGTTTCTCCTGAGGGTTGCTCTTGAGGTCAGGGCAGAGGAGGAAACTAGGTTTCGTGTGTTTAACAAAGGCAAAAGTATCCCGTTATATCTGCACATTCCTCCGTAATTGTGCCCCGCTTCCTCTGTAATTGCAGCGGCAAACGTCTGTCAAACTGCATTTGGGTACGTTTAGCAGAGGTCCGTCAGGCAGTGGCGCTCTCAGGCTCATATTAGAAGAGTTGACAGATTAATGGAGCAAAATGTTCTGCAGCAGGTTCCTGTGAAAGGGCAAGCAGGGGCCTCTGAAATGATATGCGCTTGCCTTGCTTGTGTGATTTATCGTGACGCTGTCGGTGGAAGTCAGTCGGTTAAAACACAATGTCGACAGTTGGAAAAACAATCCCCTCTGTGATCTGCCTCGTGTCTTGCCTCACATGCCCGTTTGAAAGATTTTTCCGTTTTGTGTTGCAGCGTGTTTCATGCATGGTGGATATTCTAAAGCAGCATTGGGTACTTTGTAGAATAGACGTTGCTTTAACTTGTGGTGCCTTTACTGCCTCGCGTGGCTGACGCGCTAACAGGTGAAGTTAACCCTAACTACAACAATATGATAATTAGTAACACTAGCAGTGTCAAATAGGTGGATTATCATGAAATTTAGTGCAGATATTCATGATCCCCAGAGGATGAATCCCGATGGCTTCGGTGATCCCCGGACTTTTTGTCCAGCGCCACCACGAGTTGACATTTGTGGTTTTCAGCTAAATATATTAAGAATCATTCGAAGGATTGCCATGAAACTTTCATGTAGACATTCGTGGTCTTCAGAGGATACATTATAATTGCTTTGGTGATCTCCTGACTTCTAGCAAACTATCGGCATCTTCAAGTCTAAATTACTCCTCGTCAAACACTGCGATGAACTTTGTGTTTAGTGCTTGTTAGCTAATGTTTGCATGCTAACACCTAAACCAAGATGGAGACCAAGGTAAACATTACCTGCTGAACATCAACATGCTAGCATTGTCATTGCACGCTCACGTTAGCATTTAGCTCAAAGCACCCAAGTACTGCCTCACAGAGTCCTTTTGTCAACGACAACTTGAAAAGCACTATCCTGATCATGATCAGAAAGATTCCTCAAATACACCAAAATAAATGAACCAGATAGTACACTATATTTCTATTTCCTAAGCTGCAGGGTGGCCACATTATTTAGATTAGTTCGCACTGGCTTGAAATACGTTTTTCTGAGGTTGTTTAAATAAACACTTAGTTCAAACTGGGGTCTTCATGTCCAAAATAAATGTGTGGTCACCAATTTTGGGTGGCCGTGCTGTAACTGCTTCCTGTTTGAGTTTTATTTTTATCCCCATTCCCACTTGCCTGGAAGTAGGACAGCTAGACAAACAGAACATGCCACACGCCTCATTTCTTTCTTCCTTCAGGAAAAGAACGAAAGGCTCTGCTTTTATTTTTTTTTTGGTTTTTCCTTTCTGGGGAATGTGAGCCCCTGAAGAATGCGTTAAGGAAATTCCACCGGGAGAAGATAACAAACATGGCCAGTGTTAGTTGTGTCTGCGGCCGTTCGGCTGTGGGCAGCAGGTGAACGTCACAGAGGAGAGACTGCCTATATGCAGGGCCCGCAGCTCTGGTTAGACTCTTATTCACCGGCTCAGATTATCCCTCATTTCTACGCTCCCAGCTCCCTGGCCTTCCACAATAAGCCCCTTTACTCCAGCACGAGGGAAAGAAAACAAATCATAGTCACAACTGAGCGTTTTCACCTTGCAGACGTTTACATGAGGGTCCGGCACACAGATCTTTCTCCAGCCCTAATCCCAATGTAGAAGGAAACAGGAGACACACAGTGCACCCCCCTCGTGTGACCCTGGTGTTTTTAATGTGATTGGAGTCATTTTGCCAATTCTGATCTGAATAACTACAGCTACAAAATCAAAACCAAGGTTCAAAAAGTGTCCTGTGGTTGCTACAAGTTCCACCTTTAGCAGTATGAGCACTTATCCCAAACACCAGCAGTGAGAATGAAGCCCTGCTACATGGATGAGGCCTCTTTCCCTCTAATTTCTGTGTCAAAGTCAAAAGTCTCTGTAGCGGTTTGTTTCCCATTGGCCTTCCTTGGCAAACCGCAGCAATGCAGAAAATCGGATTAACTGTGGTGCCAACCGGTCCTGAAATGGTCTTCATAATGGGTTTGCTAATGCCTCCTACTGGCCGAGGCAGAGTGCTATTTGATGGATTGGATGGTTCCATGTTGGAGGAATGTGACAGTTTGTCCAAACCGTTTCAAAGTGATGTCTGACGTCCGTCTCCTCTCTTCACAGTGATTCGAGCTAAAGTCGTGGGCAAGAAGCTTCTGAGAGATGGACCTTTTGGAACGATGCGCTACACAGTCAAGCAAATGAAGGTGAGCGTGTCAACATCAACGAACACCTCTAAAGCTTAGAAGTTTACACCTTTTAGTCATGAAAACAACTTGAAGTCCGTACATTTCTGTCTTTTTTTACTAGTGGAGTGAACATGCTTGTTGCTTATATAGCAGAATGCTCAGATTGGACATGCTGGAATATTTTTTTTTTCTTTTCTTAAGGGAACATATTGCAAAAGCTTCAGAAAGAGTTTGTGATGTCATGCTCAACGACCCCACGTGACAAATTCTCTGCTTTATATAACCCTGGATTCTGATTGGAAGCACGAGGTCGTTTCATGGAAAGTGTTAACACAAAAACAAACTTGTTTCTTCCATTGAAGAATACCCATAAAATGAAACACACTGACTGCCTCTCCACCCACTCAGCCGCCTTGTGACAGCTGAAAAGCAGTTTGGGATACTTAGCATGAAAGCCTGCTTTTCACTTCCTCTATATTCTTACATAATGCTGCATATTTCTGACAGATGCCGACATCGGCCTGCTGCTCAGACAGGAGCCAGGCCGGAGGATTAGCGGGCTTACAGGAATTACAACTCAACCAAACTCCTCGCTCCGAGTGTAAACATTTCAACAGAGTCGT
Organism: Lycodopsis pacificus; assembly: GCA_028022725.1. NCBI lineage: Eukaryota > Metazoa > Chordata > Actinopteri > Perciformes > Zoarcidae > Lycodopsis > Lycodopsis pacificus. The sequence continues at coordinate 6,702,475 of CM051709.1, forward strand.
GCACTGCGTCAGTACAATCCCAGTTTGTACAAAAGCATTAAGTGGCCTCTTGTTAGCAAAGCACACCAATCATCACTGTTAGGATTATCCCCAGGAATTAGAGGCGACCTTTGCACCTCTTGGTTTATTTATTTGTATTACAGTCTGCTGGTTTCTACTGCAAACAGTGGTTTTCCTTGTGGGCTATAATAGCATGCGATTCCCTCCAAATTTCAACAAATCCTGTGAGACAAATGCCTTCGGCTTTCCTAAAACCTCCACAGTTTCAGGCTTTAGTAACATTTTGCTCTGTTGTTCTGGGGGCGACGCGTCTAAACAGGGATTTCCTGTTGTTCCCAGACAAATAAATTACACTGGAAAAAAAACCACAACAGTTCTCGGGGCAAACACTGACTGTTGGCTCTGCATACCCGGGACAATTAGAAGGAGCTGATGTCCACGGTTTGGCAATGCCCTCGCCCAAACAGCATCAAAGTGGAAGAACATTACACAACACAGTCATGTTATCTGTGATTTAGTTAAGGGCAGAGCCCAACACTCCTTCTCCCGAGAGGCATTCCTCAAGGAACGTCATCTGATAAAGCCGGTGTATTGTTTTCATTCCTGAAAATGTATGTGAAGAGTTGTTTCATTCTGTTTTTTAACGCCGGCGCTGCTTCTCGTGTCGTTGCAGATGTACAAAGGATTCGACAAAGTGCAGCACGTGCAGCACATTTACACGGACGCCTCGGAGAGTTTGTGCGGCGTGAAGTTTGACATCAACAAGTACCAGTACCTGATCACAGGTAAGCTCAATGGCCAACAGGGGTCGAAAGGTCAAGAAGGGGTTTTTAACGATAGATGCCGTCAAGTTGCATTATGGGAAGTGTAGGATTCTGTCTTTTTGGAGCTTGAACCACACTAGGGTCCAAAAGTCAGAATATAACAGAATCTGTTGCTTTGATTTTGACCGTTCTTTTTTTAATTTGTCTTTCCCAAGTCTCCAAACTGGATACAAAATATCTGGAGTGCCAACTTTAATTAAGCTTGAGGGTGTCAACCACAGCTTATTTTTAAAAGGCCAAACTGTCCGTGGTTAAATATTCTAAACTCAAGGATCGCTTACTTAGCTTTTCCAGGAGCTTTCCAACCATTTTTCCTTGATGTCCTTAAGGCGTCATCACGTGAGCTAAGTAGAGAACTGCATTCACGTGATAACGGGATGACACCCAAGCAAGTCCCATCCACAGAAGAAGTCCATGGGATATGGTCGAAAGCTCTGTGCAAAGCTTAATAAGTACGTTTTAAATATTGTACCTGAGATGTGTTGCCAAAACGTGAGGACACAAATCTTTTTCACTGTCCCTGTATGCTTCTGCAGCATTTATGAAAGGTGAAATAGCTACTAATGAGATGCCTTTGGGTTTGGAATATTTGAAAATAAATATATAGAAAACTTGTTTTATCTGGTATTTCAGATCTTTTCGGTCTGACGTAGTCCCTCACTCCTCTCCAGGGACTTCTTCATTTGTCCTGTGACACAAACTTTCCCACTATTTATACCTTTCCATTTGCCACTGTGCAAGCAGGCAAAGCAGGGGCCCTTTAAAAACAAAACAAAAAAAACTCATTTCCCTCAACGTTGCAGGCCAGAAACAGCAGGAAGCAATTCTCTCACAACATGTCATCAACAGCCAACAGGAAGCGACCGGCGTTTTCCAGCGCAAGCTTTTTATGAGTTGCTATTTCCAACGGAGGTGCAGTTTACTTTGGACCCTGCGGTGCTTGGCGTATATAGCTGTCGCTACATCCCGACTTGTAAATACTGTAACTGCACCCCACAGTGCAAGCGAACGAGCCGGGGTTGCCGGGCAGCGGCGGCTCTGTTTACCCGAGTCCGGGTGCGAGTGACATCACCGATGTCATTCGCTGCTCTCAAGGTTCTATAATAAGTCCCTGCATATGATCAAGACCGCATTACCGCCAATAGACATCAGGGCCTATGAGACGAGCTGCTTGGCTCTCTTTTGATTGAGCCTTGAGTGCTCTGGTACTTAGTATTTGAGCGTCATGCCACACACTCAACACCATGTAATAAGCCTGCTAGTGACTCCAGTAATCCCAGTGCAGGGGATACAGGCAGAGGGGGAGGGGTCGAAAAAGAACCACATATTTGTGAGCTGTCAAATTCCCGCGTGGTGACAACACGGTGAAGGAGACGTATGCTGACAATTCACGATGTTCCTGAGGGTGTCGCAGGCCGCCGCGGCGCACCTGTCTCAAGAGTCAGTAAGCCTCAAACGGCCCGGCGCTAAAATAGACGTCTGACCTTTTAATATTCAGAAATAGGGGTGTTGGTTTAGTGTGGGGCTTACTGTGTGAGGTTGTTTTACCAAAGATAAACAAGTTTGATTGCTTGAGCGGTATGTTTGTATTATCCTGCGTTACATGAGCAGGATTATGAAATTAGACAAATGGCAAAATGAGATACCGGCAACAGTTGGGTCCGAACTGAAATATCTCAGCGACCGTTGGATTGATTGGCACGTGACTCGACGCGTTGACCCATTCCCTCCACTGTTTTCATCTACAGGTCGAGTGTACGATGGCAAGGTCTACACGGGGCTGTGCAACTTCAACGAGCGGTGGGAGCGCCTCTCATTGGCCCAGAAGAAGGGCATCAACCATCGCTACCAGCTGGGCTGCAACTGCAGGGTGAGTGGAAACCAGAAAGATGAGGGAGGAGAAGGAACTAAAGCTCACTGCTCCTTCATTTCACTAAAACTAAACATAAAACCGCTGTGACTTCTATAAAAGGCCACGTGGGTGCTTATTAATGATTACAGGAGGGAAATGCTTCTAACAGAAGTACCCTTTGTATTTGAAGGGTCAAACCAATTCAGGCTCATTAATGCTACTGTTCCACTTCTCATGCAAAACCCATTTACTCATACTTGAAACGACCTTCACGGTTTGGAGGATGCTGTGCAGTCATCGTTGTTGAGACTGAATCACGAGCCTAATTTCCAGTATAACACATCATGGATGTTAAGCAGAAGCCGAAACGGAGAGAAAACACGTTTCACTGGGAGTTGTTAAGTAACAGCTCTGGAACCAGCTCAAGTCTTCATTCCCGTTTCTGTATGCGACTCACAACATGCAGCCTGTCGCTGTGCAGCTGTCGACCTGCCTCGTAAACGTCCTACTGTACAGCAGTGTCCAGGACATCTGCTAACTCCATTGGGGCCCCATCAGTATAAGTGGATTAGCAGAGAGACCTGTTTGTTCCCAGTGAGGGCCGGCGCCTGTAAACTGTGCTCGGAGCGTACATGGCAGCAGCCCAGAGGCATCCGGAGAAGTCCATCGATCAACTGAGACCTCAGCCTCAGAGTCGGTAAGCACAGGCAGGCGAAAACACCATCACACTTATTAAAAAATGCGCTCCGTCGGCCTCCGCATTCCTCGGCATGATGATGATGTACTGCGCTGGAACGCAGGAAGCGTGTCGCACCGGTTACAAAGTAATTCTGCACAAATCATTAAAAACCACTCAAACCCGGAAGTCACGTCAAACGTCTGAACCGTGGAGGACACACTCTCCAGGCTTGAATAACAAAAACACCCCAAAATGAGAAGCGTGCCCTCTAACTTTCTAATTGAATTCGCTGGCTCATTCAGATAAGTGCAGCTGATGACTCCGATTCGCTGTCGCTAAACACCGCGTTTCCGTTCATCACCTCCCTGAAGTGGTTATGCGACACTTCCTGTCAATTCGCGGCGTACATTCACCCATCAAGCTTCTTTTTGTGCGAGCACCTGGAGGTGTGACGCACGAGAGACGCCGAGTAAAATCCAATTGAATCATTACGAAAACTACAAAAACATCACCGCTTCAGGAAGATGGCATTTCACACAGCACAAAGCATACGAATGCCAGGGAACGCTTACTGGGTTTGCACATATTATTAACCAATTGCTGTTATTTAAAAATATGCCTTTTTACACCATCTAATAATCTGCTGCAGGAAGTGACTCAAAGCTGAAAGCAGAGCAATGATTCCATGTTCTGGATGTTTCACCAAGTGCATGTTCATGCTTTTATATTTCAACCAAATCATACACTCACTGTCTTTCTTCAAAGCTCATTTCTCTTGTACAACTGTGAGACTTCTTTCATATGTTAATGGTCCATTAAGCTTATTCTACTTGGCCTTTGCACAGACTTCTAGACTGTAGACTCGTTAAAGTTACATGATACCAATCACTGTTAGCTTCAACAAGTTAATGAATAAATAATGATACGTTGTTAGGTAACATTAAAGGAATGTCATTCATTTTGAAAGTATACTGCATTGATACCGCTCACCTCTGTAAGATACATTTTAATCTAGAGCCAAGAGACCGTTAGCTTACTTTAGCGTTAGCCTGTAAGCGGAAGGAAACGGCTAGCTTGGCTCTATCCAGCTTTAAAAAAAAAAAACCTACCAGCTCATTAATAAACACGTTAAACAAGATTCAACTTTATTAGTGATTGAGAAATGCTAAATGTGAGTTTTTGTAAGCTTTGGAAAAACGTTGATGTTTCCAATCTTTATGCTAGCTAAGCTAATTGCTTGCTGTCTCTAGCTTCATATTTAGTGTACAGGCACTAGAGTCAATATTCTTATCAAACTCTCACGAACAAATCATATAAAAATATTTCCCAAAGTGGAAAACTATTCTAACCCATCTTCATTTTTAAAGTATGAAGAGAGACACGCCAAGAATAGAAAACAAACAGTGAGGGAAGGGTGGGGTTGAGTTTCAAAAATATATTAGGAGTATATTATTACAGTAAGAAGGGAGGTATGACTATTTGAGTAAATAAAACACAGTGAGCTTACAGTAGTTTTGGCTAGTATCCAGTTTTGTTTCCTGCTCCATCTTTAGTCTTGCCTCTGTCTCTGTAGATTAAGCCCTGCCACTACCTGCCCTGCTTCGTGACCTCGAAGAACGAGTGCCTATGGACGGACATGCTGTCCCACTTTGGATACCCCGGCTACCAGTCCCGGCACTACGCCTGCATCCAGCAGAAGGAGGGCTACTGCAGCTGGTACCGGGGCATGGCTACACGCGAGAAAACCACAATCAACGCCACCGACCCCTGAACTTCAACGAACCCTAGCCCAAAATCCACTGCCCGCCTCCCTGACTCCGTCCAATCCCTATCACTTCTAGAGAATTACAGGACTCTTTAAGCTCACTTGCCTGGGTGGCTGCCTCTTTAAAGGCAAAAAAGAAACAGAGAAAAGACCACATCCATTACAGTGCCTGCTTCGTAGCACTTCTGATAGAAAACAAAACCTTTTTCCTTGCACCAAACGGTCTCTTCAGGGTTCAGTGGTGTTAGACGTTTATAAGACCAATAAGAAGTTTAAGACCTTGAAGAACTAATCTCTAAGAAAAGCAGTGACCTGTACACAATTCTAAGTATCAATAAGCCTCGTTGGTGTTAATTAGCGACCCGCAGTTAGCCTACTGCTAACCCAGTATTATGGCCATTTTGTGCATCGAGAAAGCTATATGAAAGAGCAGCCAATGATCGATATGTACATTTGAGATGTAAAGCTGTTACATTGTTGCTACTGAACTGTACTTGCTAGCATTAGACTCTACACATCATCAACACAGATCGAGTGCCAATGTGAGGTATGATCTCTGAAAATGATACCTCTTATTTCGGCCTCAATTTATTTTTTTTGAAAATGGTTTTACAGTAAAGTATACATTGATTATGTTCAGTTTTTACTGTAACGCGTCTTTATGGATGGTAGACTCTCTGCTTACCTGAATGTTTGCAATGTAACTCATTTTGCAGTTATATCACAAACAACGCCCTTTCTGTTGAGCACTGTTGAATATCAGAGAAATGCTAAAAAAATGTCTGCGTTACGTTGCCGACGCAGGGAAGAGCTCACTTCTTACACAGATGGTGATGTTTTATTTTTTGCTGTATATAACATAAGCTACAGAAATGAACTATCAACTCAACTGAAACCTCTGTAATGCATTTATTTATATGTTTATTAGAGTACACAGTAAATATGTGGTATTATCTGCAAAAGAAAAAAAATATATAGCAACAGTCAAAACTACATTGTGACCTTCGCAGCCTGTGCAACCGTCCAGAATGAAGGACCAGCATCTCCAGTTGTATAGTACATCAGGTACTTTAGTTTGTTAGCTGATCATAGTCCCCTGACTGGTACTCTTCACCAACCCAATCAAAGTCAAGTAGAAGCAGAGATTTCAGACATTGACATATTTTGTATATTCAATCTTTTTGTATTTAAGTATTTCATATATATATATATATATATATATATATATATATATATATATATATATATATATATATATATATATATATATATATATATATATATATATATATATATATATATATATATATATATATATATATATATATGAAAGAAACAATAGTGTCACTAAATAGTCTCCCCCCCCCCCCAGTGCTGTACCTTCAGTCCATTCCATGAACAGACACAGATTTGTTGTAGCCCCTAAATCAGTAACACTCACAGAATCTTACATCACTGTGGCTTTGACCAAGTCGGTTGTTTTCAAAAAGAGTAGTTCGACATTTTTGGGAAACATGCTTATATTCTTTCTTGCTTAGATGAGTCGGTTAGCTTAACTTAGTCTTAATGCTAAGCTAAGCTAACCACCTCGTGGCTGTGGCTTCATATTTAACGGACACACATGAGAGGGATATGCAAGATATGCAAGAAAGCCAATAAGCTTATTTCCCAAAATGTGTTTTTTTTTTTTCTTTTTCTTATCCATTCATCTCCATTCCAAAATGACAAAGTGTCGCTTTCTCTTAGTTTTCTTCATGAGAAAACAGAATTCAAACCTCCCGACACTAAAGCTAGTCAGAGCGTACCGGAGGAGGAAGGTTTGTTTCCGATACTCAACAAACGGCCTAATAAATTATAATAAACTCATTTGATTTCAGTGATGTTAATCTACGCAGTTACATTTTTGCACCGCAAGTTCTCTGCTTTCAACAAAACATCCTTCAATCCATCGTAATGTTTTTCTTTTCTTTTAAAGTCTGAATAGTTTTCAACCTGTCGACCTCCTCTCGAGTATGCGACATACAGAGAGTCGTGATTCTGCATCATGTTTTTAAGAGGCTACAAGAAGTTAATAATTGTGTAAAGCAAACAAATCTACGCCGGTTTCTTTTTGTACAAAACATGTCCGTTCTGTCTTTATACGTGTTGCAGAGGCTCTTTCTCCAGCTGTGGCGTTTCCGTGTCACTATTTCTGTGGTTCATGTTTGTGTAAATATACCGTCTGCTTAACACAGAAACACTTGGTCAAGATTGATCCTGAAAAGAAGAAAAAAAATTCCAATCAAGGAAGCTGTGTACAGTCCGTGTGTAAACACTGATTCCTGAAGAGTGGGAGGTGGGGGTCCTTGTAGGGGTTATAGAAATGTTTGACTTAATTTCTGTGTTTTATATTTTTATAATAAAGATTTAATGAAAAACGGGCCAAAGGAGTGCTGTGATTTATTTTGTGTGTGTGTGTTTCTCTGCGTTGTGTAAACAAAGAACAATATCTGCGAGGCACTCACCATCTGCGTGTGATTGGGATAGAAGGTTTGTTCATTCAGGGGGAATTTCTCAGGACCGAGGGAGTGGTAGAGCTTTATCATCTGAGAAAACTGCAAAGCAGAAACACACGAGACAGACGTTATTATTGAAGCAGCGGAGGACAGGAGAGGCTGGATAGACGTAACACCTGTGTACGCAGCATCATTCATAATGCCATATCAGACGCTTATGAAATATGTGACCCAGTGCAGTGAGACACAACTCTGAACACCTGTTGCCTTAGAAGGAAAACAAATCGAGTTTTTTCATTTTGATGTAATTTTCCTCTCTGGTGGACAGACTTCCTCTTACCTGCCTTACCATTGTTTACTCTGCCTATTCTAAATATGGATCTGTATGTATATATTTATTTAGTAACGTTTGGGAGTATGACAATAGAAAAAAAGAAAACTGTGACAACCCAAAAACATCTGGTATGCTTTGTCAAACAGGTGAGTAAGTATTTACAGGGCTGTGAATATGTGGCAGATGAGCTCCAACATGGAGAAGTGCATTCTTTCACCACATTATGGGAGTATGAGTCGTCTCTGGGGGAGCATACTTGCTCCTTTAAACTTGAGGTGACAAGACTACAATTACGAACCCGTGCAGAGCCGAGCATTCACACGTTTTTGTGAGTAAAAACGTGTGGTGCAGGAGGAGGAGGCCGCTCGCTCCGCCGACTCCAGAGACAGGTGTTACAGCTCCCTTTAACAGCCCAAATAAATCAGTCGGGTGGGGTACTTTGTGTGGGTTAAAGTAGAGCAAAGGGAGCAGTTACAGATTGCTTACCACCCAAGGTTTGCTGCAGAAGTTGTAGATGGAGAAGAGAGAGTTGCTGCCCGGGACGCCGCCGAAGTGCAGGCCGATCACGAGGTTCCTGAAATCCTCGCCGGGGACCATGCTGTAGGCGTGCTGGCGAACCAGCACGAAGTCAGCCTTGAAGGACCTGCAACAAGACGGACAGGGAGATGAAAACCGGAGCGGAGTTTGGCACGGTTAGAGTGACCAATCTGTAAGGTTTTGAGAGTGTAAACTGATTCCCATCACCCTCAGCTGTAATTCTTTAGTGCTAATTATCAAATGTTCACATGCTAACATACTAAACTAAAGTCGTGAATATGGGAAATGTTATACCGCCATCCCATCATCTATCAGTCGTCTTCATGAGCTGTCCCTTGATCTTGAGGATCAGAACAGGCCAAAAATATTCTGATCATGAATTTACAGGCAGAACGCTGCTGCATTTAGACAAATATAAAGACAGAGATTTATTTTTGTTCATGAAAGTTTTAGATGAATCCCCTTTCTGTTTAGAACTCTGACCCGACTGTGCTCGGCTCAGACATCTCCGGCCGGGCCGACGGCTCAGTCAGCACACTGACACACTGCATCTGGGCCTCGTGTTTACAGCCGAGGGCTCCATCATCCAGCGGAACGTGTCGGGGCGAGAGGAGCGAGGAAATGCTCCTCGGTGCACCTCATCTTATCAGATCCATCCATCTAATTAACACAGCCTAATCCTTCCTTTACAAACTGCTCTGGGAGCAGGGCCAAGCGACCCATCAGCCACCTGGTTTTTGCAACATTTCACGCTAGCAAGTGTCGTCTCACGGCAACATGTTCTCATTTTGATTCCCATATACATTACACAAAATCCTTTGATCCACTGTAAACATAAACATATTGATAAGCGCAGCCTGTATGAACAGCAGCTTCACTGAGCTCTAGCTGGATCACTTTGGCTAGCCCGCACATCACACATGCACGATAAAAATATGCGTGTATGCACAGGTATACACGCACACAGGAAGTATACAAGTGCTGCAGGGTGTAGGGGAGGAATTACAACCAGGCCCTCGAGCAGGCTCGGAGTCCTCCAGCGTTGCTTATGTTAGCCAGCACGGACAGCGCTGGCGGGACGACTGAGGAGGGATCTGGTCCTCGGCGACAGAGCGACTACAGCTGTTCCTCCCTGCTGCTGCACTCAGTGCCGCGGTGGCATCGGACCAAAGGCTCGGCTATTTATACTGGACGAAGCTGTTTATTGAGGCCCCCCGGAACCAAAACCAGACTCAACAGTCCACGCGAAACACAAGTTCCTGATAAATGCGCCGGCCGATCTGTGCCGTTTCCAACAAACTGCCGGAGTGAAAAAGGGAGACGTGTGTGGGAAGTTGAACGCAGCATGAGCTAAGACATTGACCTAGAGTACACCTGTTCTATCGGTGAAAAACTAAATATGTGGTGCTGCATCCAAGCGGAGCAATCCACTTTACAATCAGAAAACCCTTTAAATCCAGGTCGGCTTGATTAAATGCAAGAAGGGCTGTAACTAATTATTAATTAGATTAATCTGTCAATTATTTTCTTGATTAATTGATTCATTGTTCGATATAATGTCAGAAAATCACAACAACCATGAGTCCATGAGTCTTTAGAAGACAACTTCTTATCCCTTGTTTCATCTCGTATGCTACCAATACAAGCTGTACTGCTCAGGTAAACGGGTTTCTCTCAGCGCACGCATGCACGCACAGACTACACCTTTGTGCTACCTCATTACCACAGAAAGGCCAGATGCAGAAGACATTCAGCCCGGTGGGATGGCTTTCACCGGGCTACGGTTAATGGAGCCGGTGCCCTATAGCAGCGGAGCATAACTGAAGCTCGTCACCCATTAACTTTGTTTTTCTGTCTCTTCACTCGGACTCGTTACGCAGATACAGGGCTCCCCAGCGGGTCGCGGATTACACGAAAGCGGGACATTTATGCTTTACGATGCAAATCGCTCGGGCCTCCCAGTCATCACTAGGCGGGCGATATGCTAATGCGCCCTTTGAATGGGTCATCAGAGGTGCAATAAAGGCTGATAATAGGCACTGATAGGGGGATAGCGGGGTTATGGATTAGGATATGGGGAGGCAATGGATCCATGTGGAATCACGAGCCCGCTCATAATACCTCCAATAGTACACAGATAGGTACAGACGTGCTGGAAGAGATATCCATCTTAACAAGTCTTTCTTAAAATCCAGTCAAACAAAACTGTGGAAAAGGAAACATCGTACAACTCAAAGTTTGACTGTGATGTTAATACTGATGTAGTCACAAACTTTGGAAGTATTTCATACTACCAACTGATTTAACATTTCTTAAAAAACACAATGTAATATTGAAAGGGACACTTCATAGCTTTGGTTGATGTATGTGTGAGTCAGAGAAAGGGAACTGTAGCTTGCCTCAAAGCATTCAAATACTTCAAGCTGCTACTATCCATCATTTCATATCAATGATGTAACGACGTGTACATGAAAGTGTTAGCTTACTATGTCATTCTTGTGTCAACATCTTGCCCCTAATGCACCAAAAGAAATGTGTAAAAGCCAGTAATGAAGATTAGACAAAGACAGGTAATCAAAGTGTGTTTAAGTCACAGCTCTTGATATCTGTCTGGTTATAAATATACTGCAACCCCATTATATAATATACTGTACAACAGTGCCAACAGGATGTTCATCAGTCTTCCCAGAGCAGGAAACTATTCAAACACAAGACAATATGCTGCCATTTTGTTCTCCAGATCCATTTACTGTACAGAATCTCTGACCTTCTAATAGG